>CABHPH010158877.1:0-58644 GCA_902168325.1 Peromyscus nudipes | reverse complement strand
ACTAAGGAAAGTTCCACAACTTCTGAAGAGAAGGCTCATTCATACCACCTTTCAGATCTTAGCAAAGAGCTGTCTCAGAGGATCACAACTAGTCCCATGAAAGCAGAGGGCTAATAGAAAGCCTTATATCTACACAGAATGCCCCGCTTTTCTTCCAACATGGGCTTGATTAAATATTAGGATGAAGTAGAGAAACTGACAGCTTAACTCATCCTTAATCATGTCTCAAGCTACCACATTAGCATTTTCCTTCCAATGTTCATCAAAATATCAGAAACTCAGTTTATTTTTTCACAAAATATATACATTTTGCCCTCCTCTGACAAAACGTAACCTGTTACTTTAGATCCAGGGCCTATCTATCACGTGGCAGGTACTAAGCAGTACACTGTAAGACCCTATTTCTAGGGGCTGGAGAGATGGCTCAGAGGTTAAGAGCACTGGCTGTTCTTCCAGAGGTCCTGAGTTCAATTCCTAGCAACCACATGGTGGCTCACAACCATCCATAATCAGATCTGGTGCCCTCTTCTGGCCTGCAAGCATGCACGTAGGCAGAATACTGTATACATAACAAAACATAACAAAACAAAACAAAACAAAAAAACCCTATTTCTAAGGACACAATGTTATTTCTGTTGGAGGACAGAGAGAAACCAAGCTGGAACTGGAAACTTCTTTCCTGCAGGCTAGCTTTTATAGTACAGAGGTGCTATGCAGTCCACTAGAGAAGAAAAGTCACCAATAGAACCAGTGATGAGGCTTGGATGCTACAATAATGACCTTCCAGTCAAGATCAACTGCTGGCCCAATAGTGCCATGACTCTTTGGGGGATGACCAACCATATTCTGATTGAATTTGAGGCCTGCCTTACAGGAGGGAGTTCATGCAAAGCACTGCTCAAAAGACACTGGCTCAGGAGGTCATGGTACCTAGAGGGGAACCTACTGCTGATGTTTATCTAAATGGATTTGTTATCAAAACTAAGCCAAGCCAAACACAGTTCCAGTCACATGGCTCTCTGGGGGGGCAGGGGAAGTGTGCCACCCTGGTGAGAAGGGACAGACCCACAGTTTTCACTGACTCAAAGAGAACTACAGGTTTTGGTGAGACTCTGATTCTCCCAGCAGGAGTCAGCAATGCAAAAGAGGCCCATTCTGTTACTCTACAATGACTTGGAGGGTGAAGGCTGAGCACCATCTTGAGAGGGAACCCATGAGAACAGAGATTAACCACAAATCAAGAAATCTGAATTCCAGAGAGAGAATATCCAAATTAAAAAAATCAGAAACAAACTGGGGTGCTGTGAGTCTGTATGCTGTGAATATATGTTGCTCTGATTGGTTGATAAATAAAGCTGCATTGGCCTATGGCAGGGCAGGATGGAGCCAGGTGGAAAAATCCAAGAGAGAGACAGTGAGAGAAGAAAGGAGAGTAGAGAGACGCTGCTAGCTGCCACCAGGAGAAACAAGATGTAAAAGTACAGGTAAGCCACGTGGCACAGTATAGATTCATAAAAATGGGTTAATTTAAGATGTAAGAGCTAGCTAGCAAGAAGCCTGAGCCATTAGGCCTATTGAAAATAATATAAGCCTCTGTGTGTTTATTTGGGACCAAGCAGCTGTGAGACAGGGATGGGAGCGATTCGTCCCAACCGCAGGGCCCAGGCAGGACACAGGAAAACTTCCAGTTACACTGGTGGGGAGTGACAACAGACACCAAGGAAATACAAAGAATTATCAAAGACCTGTACTATACAAAATTGGAAAATGTAAAAGAAATGGTCAATTTTCTTGATAGATAACACTCACAAAAGTTAAGTCAGGATCAGATAAATAACTAAAACAGACCAATAACACTAAAGAAAATAAAAGCAGTTGTTAAACGTCTCCCAACCAAAAAAAGCCCAGGGCCAGACAGTTTCAGCACACAATTCAACCATCATTCAAAGACCTAATAATACCAATAACTCCTAAAATTATTCCACAAAACAGAAAGAGAAGGAACACTGCCAAATTCAATTTATGAGGCCACAGTCACCCTGATGTCCAAATCACACAAAGATGCAACAAAGAAAGTGAATTACAGACCAATTTCACTCATGAACAGCGATGCAAAAATACTTGCAAACTGAATCCAAGAACACGTCAAAAAGATCATCCACTATGACCTAGTAGAGCTCATCCCACAGATGAAGGGATGGTTCAACATATGAAAATCTGTCAGTGTAATCCACCATATAAACGAACTAAAAGAAGAAAAATCACGTGATCATCTCATTAGATGCTGAAAAAGCCTTTGACAAAATCCAACACCCCTTCACGATAAAAAGTCTTGGAGAGATCAGGGATACAAGGGACACACTCAACAAAATAAAGGTAATTTACAGCAAGTCTATAGTCAACATCAAGTTAAATGGAGAGAAACTCACCAATTCCATTAAAATCAAGAACAAGGCAATGCTGTCCACTCTCTCCATATCAATTCAATATAGTACTTGAAATTCTAGCAAGAGCAATAAGGCAACTAAAGGAGATCAAGTGGATACAAATTGGAAAGGAAGAAGTCAAAGTATTGCTATTTGCAAATGGTAAGATAGTATACATAAGCAACCCCAAAAATCCTACCAAGGAACTCCTACAGCTGATAAACACCTTCAGCGAAGTGACTGGATACACGATTAACTCAAAAGATGAAAGAAATCAGTAGCCCTCTCTATATACAAATGAAAAATGGGCTGAGAAAGAAAGCAGGGAAATAACACCCTTCACAATAGCCACAGATAATATAAAATATCTTGGAGTAATTCTAACCAAGCAAGTGAAAGACTCATATGACAAGAACTTTAAGTCTTTGAAGAAACTGAAGAAGATACGAGAAGATGGAAAGCTCTCACATGCTCATGGATCGTAAGTAAAAAATGGTCATTTTACCAAAAGTAATTTACAGATTCAACACAACCCCCATCAAAATCCCAACACAATTCTTCACAGACCTCGAAAGAACAATACTCAACTTCATAGGAAAAACAAAAAACCCAGGATAGCAAAAATCATCCTGTACAATATAAGAATTTTGGAGGTATCATCATCCTTGATTTCAAGCTCTGCTATAGAATTACGGTAATAAAAACTCATGGTTTTGGCATATAAACAGACATATCAATCAATGGAATCTAATCAGACCCAGATGTAAATCCATACACCTATGTACACCTGATTTTTTTAAAAAGAAGCAAGAAATATACAGTGGAAAAAGGAAAGCATCTTCAACAAATGGTAGTGGTCTAACTGGATGTTGGCATGTAGAAGAATGAAACAGATCCATATCTTATCACCCTGCACAAAACTTAAGTCCAAGTGGCTCAAAGACCTTAACGTAAATTCAGACATACTAAACCTGATAGAAAAGGAAGTGGGGAATAGCCTAGAACAAACTGGTACAGGAGACAACTTCCTGAACAGAAATCCAATTAAAAAATGAGGTACAGATCTAAACAGAGAATTATCAACAGAAAAACCTCAAAGGGGCAAAAAACACTTAAAGAAATGTTCAACATCCTTAGTTAGTCATCAGGGAAATACAAATCAAAACGACTCTGAAATTCCATCATATACCTGTCAGAATAGCTAAGATCAAAAACACTTGTGACAGCTCATGCTGGAGAGGATGTGGAGCAAGAACACTCCTCCATTGCTGGTGGGTTGCAAAATTATATAGCCAATTTAGAAATCAATATGGTGGTTTCTCAAAAAATTGGGAATTGATCTACCTTAAGACCCAGCTATACAACTCCTGGGCACACACCCAAAGGATGTGCTATCTGTGGCAGTTTGAATGTAACTGGCCCCCATAATCTCATATGGAGTGGCACTGTTAGGAGGTGTGGCTTTGTTGGAGAAAGTGTGTCACTGTGGGGGAGGCTTTGAAGTTTCCTATGCTTGGAATACCACTCAGTGTATCAGTCAACTTCCTGTTGCCTGCAAGATGTAGGGCTCTCAGCCACTACTCCAGCACCATGTCTGCTTGCATGCCACCATGCTCCCTGTCATGATGATAATGGACCGAACCTCTGAAACTGTGAGTCACCTCAAATGTTTTCTTATAAGAGTTGCTGTGGTCATGGTGTCTCTTTGCAGCAACGGAAACCCTAACTATGACAGAAGTGGGGTACCCAGGAGCGGGGTATTGCTGAGACTATGTGTTTGTTGGAGAAATTTGGACTTTGGTTCTTTTGGTTTAGACAGCAGTAGAATGCTTTAAGCACTGATTAATGTGCAATACTAGAAGGAGCATGGGAGACAGAGGTGCTGAATGTGATTTGATGAACTGTGGGGATCAAGAGGTTTCAGAGGAGAAGAGTGTTAGTATGTGGCCTAGAGACCAGTCTTGTGATATTTGGTGAAGAAAGTGGCTGTCTTTTGCCCTTGTCCACAGAGTGCCTGAGGTTAAAGTGAAGAGCTTTAGATTAATTCCACTGGCAGAGGAAATCTCAAGACAGCCTAGCATAGACTCTGTTGTGTGGTTATTATGATGGTTTATTGTGAAAAGGAGCAAGCTGAGCAGCAAAAAATATTTGAGGAGAAAAGGAGCACCAGAAAGTGGAATGGAGCTAAGTTCTGTGTTCAAGGAGATAAACAGATTAAGAAATGGAATAAAGGGAGCGGTGACCTTGGCGTAAGATTCCACCCATCTAAGTTTCCAACTTGTGAAAAAGAAGCAAAGAAATGCTTATACCCAGGTGTGGTAGTGCACAACTTTAATCCCAGCCAGCACTGGGAAGGCAGAAGCTCGCGGATCTCCCAGTTTGAGGCCAGCCTGGTCTACAGAGCAAGTTCAAGGACAGCCAAACTTAGGCAGTGAAGGAAAACAGAAAGCTGGTGAAGAGGTAGTTAAATAAGGGGGCCATGTTCCAGTCCCAGCAAGCAGCAGAACTTGGCAGCTTTAGCCACATGGTTCTGGCTTTAGAGTTAAGGATAGGAGAAAGGAGTTATGGAATAAAGTCACTGAGGCCAGGAATGTGTCAGAGGTGTCCCTGAATGGCCTAGTGGAGAGGCCATTGCATGAAGCTGTGAAGGTGAAGCCTGGATTACCTTGGAGAACCCAAGATGTTAGAGATGCCAGAATCATGGGATACCTGCCGAGGAGAGCTGCTGAGTGGAACCAGCCCAAGAGAAAGAAGTGTGCTGCAGTTAACAAAGCTGAACAGAGTTGGAGATCTGGAGACCACTTTGTCATCAGGCATGGAGATGTAGAGTTTGGAGTTTGCCCAGCTGGTTTATGGTCTTGCTTTTGTCTAGTATTTCCTCACTATGCTCCCTTCCCTACATTTTGGAATGGTAATGCATATCCTGTGCCATTATATGTTGGAAGTATGTGATCTGCTTTTGGATTTTGATTTTTACAGGTGATTACAGTTAAGAGATTGCATGAATCTCAGAAGGAACTTTGGACTTTAAAACATTGTTGAGACTATGATAGACTATGGGGACTTTGAAGTTGTACTAAATGCATTTTGGATTATGATATTGTTACAAGCTTACAGGGGCCAGAAAGTGGAAATGTGGTAGTTTGAATGTAATTGGCTCCCATAATTTCATAGGTAGTAGAACAGTTAGAAGGTGTGGCTTTGTTGGGGTGGGCATGGCCTTGTTGGAGGAAATGTGTCACTGTGGGAAAAGGCTTTGAGGTTTCCTATGCTCAGGGTACTACCGAGAGTTTCAATCGACTTCCTGTTGCCTGCAAGATGTAGACCTCTCAACTATTCCTCCAGCACCACGTCTGCCTGCATGCTACCATGCTCCCTGCCACGATGATAATGGACTGAACCTCTGAAACTGTTAACAAGCCACCCCAATTAAATGTTTTCCTTTATAAGAATTGCCATTTTCAGCCAGGCAGTGGTGGCGCATGCCTTTAATCCCAGCACTCGGGAGGCAGAGCCAGGCAGATCTCTGTGAGTTCAAGGCCAACATGGGCTACAGAGTGAGATCCAGGAAAGGCACCAAAACTACACAGAGAAACCCTGTCTCAAAGAAGAAAAAAAAAGAGTTGCTGTTTTCATGCTGTCTCTTCACAGTAATAAAAACACTAAGACACCATTTTACTACAAGGACACTTGCTCACACCTATGTTCATAGCAGCTTTATTTGTAATAGCCAGAAACTGGAAATAATCTAGATGTCTCTCAACAGAAGAATGGATAAAGAAAATATGGTACATATACACAATGGAGTGTCACTCAGCTGCTTAGAAAAAAATAACATCATGAAATTTGCAGGCAAATGGATAGAACTAGAAAAAAAAAATCATTCAGAGTGAGGTAACCCAGACCCAGAAAACAAACATGGTCTATAATCACTTATAAGTAGACATTAGCCACTAAGTAAAGGATAACTATGCTCAGACCCAGAGAGGTTAAGTAACAAGGAGAGCTCAAGGTGGGATGCATGGATCTCCCTGGGAAGGAAGACAGAATAGATTTAGTGAGTGAAATGGGGCAGATGGGGATAGGAACAGAGGGATCAGGTGGGGGTGGAGGATGGGGAGAAAGAGTACTGGGAGTGATGACTGAAATTGGGGGGTATTTCAGGGGTGATCTAGGAACCTAGTGCAATGGAAACTCCCAGGAATCTACAAGGGTGACCCCAGCTAAGACTCCTAGTAATGAAGGATACAGAGCCTGAACCTGCCATATTCTGTAACCAGCGAGGCTTCCAGTGGACGGATTGGGACATCAATCTAGCAACAAAACCTTCAACCTACAATTAGTCCTGCCTGAAAAATGTGCTGGGGTAAAGTTGGCTCAAAACTTGTGGGCGTAACCATCTGTGGTGGTTTGAAAGAAAATGGTCCCTAAAGGGAGTGGCACTATAACAAGGAGGTATGGCCTTGTTGGAGGAAGTGTGTCACTGTAGGGGTAGGCTTTAAAGTCTCCTATGCTCAAACTATGCCCAGTGTCAGTTCACTTCCTGTTGCCTGCGGATCAGGATGTAGAACTCTCAGCTCCTTCTCCAGCACCATGATTGCCTGCATGTCGCCATGTTTCCCACTATGATGAAGATGGACGAAACCTCCGAAACTGTAAGCCATTCCAATTAAATGTTTTACTTTATAAAAGTTGCTGTGGTCATGGTGCCTCTTCCTAGCAACTGAAACCTTAATGAAAACACCAACCAAATGGGGCTGAGAGATGGCTCAGCAGTTAAGAGCACTGGCTGCTCTTCCAGAGGACCTGAGTTTGATTCCTAGCACCCACATGGCAGCTCACATCTGTCTGTAACTCCAGTTCAAGGGGACTGGCATCCTCACACAGACATACATGTAGGCAAAACACCAATGCACATAAAAATAAATAAATCTAAAAGAGAGAGGGAGAGGAGAGGAGACAGACAGACAGACAGACAGACAGACACCAACCAATAACTGGTCCAGCTTGAGACCCATGCCATAAGAGGGACCACCCCGATACCGTCTGGAGAGCCAGGAACCAGAGGCTGGATAGCCCAGAGACCTATGATTGAACCTACAATAGAACCAAACACAACCAGCAGAAAAAAAGAAGGAAAAAAAAATTCAATGAAATGATTCCTAATGATACTCTGCTATACTCGTAGACTGGAGCCTAGCATAACCATCATCAGAGAGGCTTTCATCCGGCAACTGATGGAAACAGATGCAGACCCACAACCAAACATTAGGTGGAGCTCAGGAAATCCTGCGGAAGAGGGGAAGAAAGGAATATAGGAGCCAAAGGGGTCAAGGACATCACAAGAAAACTCATAGAATCAACTAACCAGGGCTCATAGGGGCTCACAGAGACTAAACTGACAATCAGGGAGCCTGTATGTTCTTATGGCACTCTTAACAGTGGGAGTGGGGATGTCTCTGACTCTTTTGCCTGCTTTTGGGACCCTTTTCCTCCTACTGGGTTGCCTTGCCCAGCCTTGATATGAGGAGAGGTGCCTAGTCTTACTGTGACTTGATATAGCATGTTCAGTTGATATCCCCAGGAGGCCTGCCCTTTTCTGAAGGGAGGAGGAATGGATCTAGGGGAGAGGGGAGATGTGAGGGGCTGGGAGGAGAGGAGGAAGAGAAAATTATGGTTAGGATGTAATATATGAGAGAAGCATAAATAAAAGTAGTAGTAGTACTAGTAGTAGTACTCTGAATTCAACCAGCCACAACCAGTGTGAGAAAACCCTAGGAAACAGCTGTGACAAGCCGGACAGTATATGCAGCAAGAGCATAAGCTCAGGCTGGAAGTGAAAGAAAATCAGCCTCTGGGGCACACAGCTTGCTCTTCACTGCCGAAGTCTGAGAACCTGAAGCTCCAGGACTGCACCTGGCATGCACAGATGCATCCTCGTGTGGTGATTTGAAGAGGAATGGCCCCATAGACACATGTGTGAATGCTTGCCCTACAGGGAGTGGTACTACTAGGAAGTCCAGCCTTGTGGCCTTGCTGAAAGGAGTGTGTCACTGTGGAAGTGAGCGTTGAAGTCTCCTATACTCAAGCTACACTCACTGTGGCACAACCTGTCTGCCTGCAGGCTACTATGTTTCCCGCCATGACGATAATGAACTAAACCTCTGAAACTAATTGTAAGCCAGTCCCAATTAAATGTTTTCCTTTATAAGAGTTGCCGTGGTCATGTTGTCCCTTCATAGCAATTGAAACCCTAACTAAAACACCTCTCTATAGGCAAGCCACACCTGGGAAATTTAGAAAATAGAAGGTAGGTCCTGCACCTGTACATTTCCTTCACTCCCAAGTAGGAGACACCTGCCAGCCAGAACATTGGTCACCCCAGGGAGTATGATCTGGGTAGTCTCAAGAAAGGCGGGAGAACTGCTTAGGATGCAGGAGAATTGCTGAGAATTCAAGCAGCAGTAATAAAAGAATTTTAACAACTATATTTGTGAACATATATATAAAATCCCTCAAGATAAGAAACTAAATTCTGGGCAAGAAATGTGTGCTAAGACAACAATGGAAATTTTTACTTTTGTAGCTCTACATCCCTAACATTGTTCAAAAATAAGCATGTATTACTTGTATAAGCAATAATAACTGGGAAAGCTTCCTGTAATGTGAACAGTCAGCTCATAATACTTTTTCAATACTCTTATTTTTAAGATAAGTTTTTTTGTTTTTGTTTTTGTTTTTAATGTATACAGTGTTCTGCCTACATGCCAGATCTCATTACAGATGGTTGTGAGCCACCATGTGGTTGCTGGGAATTGAACTCAGGTCCTCTGGAATAGCAGCCAGTGCTCTTAACCACTGAGTCATCTCTCTAGCCCCAAGATAAGATTTTTAAGATAAGAACACATATGGTCCTCTTCACTGTGTCCCAAACACAAGATGTCATGCAAAAATGAACAGTGACTGTTGTTTTCACATACCTGGTGGAGGGGCCATCATCCTTCGGTCTTGTTCCCATGGAGGTGACAGGGACTTGTCAGAAGGTGCTCTCGGAGCACCAGATAACCTGTCACAGCTTGACTCTCCTCTTTCAGTATTCATCTGATGGTCCAGAAGATTCTCAGGGCCTCGTGGGCCTAATTAAAGAAAACCCAAATCTATATTATCTCAAAAAGTGTCACAAAAGACCTACTGTTGAAATCAAGATGCTTTTTCAAAAGTGAATACAAATTCAAAGAAAGCTTCCCTGGAAAATATTTAGATTATAATTCTACCAAAATCATTTCTAAGAAATGGGAAAATAATTTTGCAATGTGCATAAATAAATACTTTCTTTCAGACTGGAATATAGCTCAGAGATTAGAGTATTTTTGATTAGCTAACAGAAGGCTCTGGGGTCAACCCATAGCACAAAATAAGTAAATAAATATCCAACAACACTTGCCTATAAAATTCATCTTTATGAATTACCATCATCATTATTTTATAATTATAATCAGTGGTTAGATAATAAGTCTGAAAAATAAGGTATAGAGAGTAAATTATAAAGACTCATACTAAGCAAAATTATGAAATAAGTAAAAGATAAGGATTTTATTGTTTAGGCATGAGTCTATCAATCATCCTAGAAGCTATATTCCTGCATCAGCAATTCTGATACTAATCAAGCAGTTTCAGACAACTTCTTTGGAAGTGTACTATACTATGGAAGTGTACTATACTAAGCCTAACGTTATAAGACCAAAAC
The DNA here is from genome assembly GCA_902168325.1 of Peromyscus nudipes. Lineage (NCBI taxonomy): Eukaryota > Metazoa > Chordata > Mammalia > Rodentia > Cricetidae > Peromyscus > Peromyscus nudipes. The sequence goes on along the minus strand of CABHPH010158877.1, from coordinate 48,471 downwards.
TTGCATTGAATTTGTAATAAGAATCTCTAACTCTATCCAACAATGATTATATATTCTAGGAAATCTCCACATCTTTCCTCCTATTAGCTCATGAGAAGAAGGCTGGGAAGGGAGAACACTCAGGAGTCCACAGGCCTTAATGAGAGGTTCTAAGACTCCTCATCACTCGCTACCAGGACCAAAGCCACAGGCCAAGTGACCCTCAGGTGGACACTGCAAACCTGAAAACACAAAAGCTTAAAGAGTTTTAAGAACAAGTCATCTACAGTTCACTCTCTAAAAATAAATTGCTTTCCTTATACACAATCTTATTCAAGCTTTCAAATTTCAAGATAGTCAGAGGAAGGAGAAGGAGCCACTCTGTCCTTTCGCTGGTCCTCGGAAACCTGACCCAAATAGAGATTTCAGGCCTGTTGCTAACTTACCAAGAACTTCTGTAGCTTTTTAACAGACAGGAAATCACCTTGCAAATAATCTAAACATACTGTCACTTAAAAACAATTAAATAGAAACAATTAAATAGAAGAGGAAAGTACTTAAACAGGAGAGGAGAAAGGAAAGGTAATTTTTATAATTTCAAACATTCATTTGACTACAAGCAATCCTTGACTTATGCAATTCAATTTCCAGTGGGTTAGTTTTGCCAATTAAACTTATTTCTAGGGTACTGATATTCTCACAAAGAACAGGATTCTAAAAGAGTTACAATGACGTTGGTTTAGCAGAAGGACACAGTTTGCCTGAGAGACCCTAGAGGTGAGTGGACTCTGTGAAATGTTGGTATGTTTGGTTTAGCTTGCTGTTTTCACAGTCTCACTTGTTCTGCCTTACATTTAGTTTGTTGAATCACTTACATAAACGGTTAGAGACATTTCATTAGCAGTTCCTACACTTAACACAGCCATGGAAATTCAGAAAAAGCAAGGTGGAATGGGAGGAAGGCAGACAACCCTGGCAAGCCTCTCAAAGTGTCAGTAAGAGTTAGGACCCTGAAAAGCCCCAGCCAAACGCTGCCTAGAAGAGCACTTCTGACTTCCTTCGTGATTAAAAAGGGGGGGATAGGGGCTTTCACATTCTGATTTACTACAAAAAATATGTAAAAATGTTTCTCAAATATATACATATAAAATTCTATATTCTGATTGCTTCATCAAAACACATTTTATGCTGGTTATACTGCTATAACTTATATATTCTTTAAAAGGTTTTATGTAGTATAGTATAGTTTTAAAAGATACACATTGACTCCTCATTATCCAGTATAGGTTGAGTATTCCTTACTGGAAATGCATGGCACCATAAGTGTTTATAATTTTAGATTTTTTTTTTGTGTGTGTGGTTTTTTGTTGTTTTTTGTTTTGTTTTGTTTTTTAAGACAGGGTTCCTCTGTGTAACAGTCTGGGCTGTCCCTGGAACTTGCTTTGTAGACCAGGCTGGCCTTGAACTCACAGGATCTACCAGTCTCTGCCTCCCAAGTGCTGGGATTAAAGGCATGCGCCACCACCTCCTGGCTGTGTGTGTTTATAGACCCTAAGGGTTGAACATGACAAACCCAAAATCTGCAATATGAAATGCTTCAAAATTCACAACTTTTTGAATGCTACACCAAAAGAGTCTGCCATTCAGAGCACTCTGGATTTCTGAATTTTCAGAGCTGGGATGGCCACCTACCTTAAACTGTGTGCGAGAGAAAAACATGAAAAACAAAGTGGTATGGAGAATTTTGCTGTTTGTTTTTAAGCCAGAATCTTACTATGCAGCTCCAAGTGGCCTAGAACTCGCTATTATATAGACCAGGCTTGCCTCAAACTCTCAGAGATCCTCCTGCCTCTGCCTCCCAACTGCTGAGATAAAAGGTGTGTGCGACCATATGTGGCCCAAGATTCTTTACCCAGTTAAAAAAATAAGTGAATCTATGATAAGTGCAAGGAATGCCTGTATGTTCCAAATGTCTATTTACAGATTATTTTAAAGGTAAGTTGAGTTGAAAATGTAAAGGAAGAAATTTAGAGTAATAAAAATGTTGAAACAATATACCTCTTCTTCCTCCCCCTGGAAGCAAAGGTGAGAGTCTGAGTGGACCCTCCAACAAAGTTGGAGGAGAGAGAAAAGCTCTCGTTTCAGATGAAGGTCGGCCCAGTGGTGAGGGACCATATGGGGAGTGCTCTGGAATAATTAAAACAGCAGATGTACATGCATATCCAGTTAGCTGTACCACAAAGTTAGAATCCCATCCAACAACTGTCATCGGGTCATCCTGCTCTCAGCCCATGTCTAATCTGTGCCCTGAACACTGCACAGGACTAAACAGAGAACCTGGAGTTTTTAAAGCTTTTCAACAAATCAGGCATGTAGTCAATTAAAAACATAAGGTTGTATATATAAATACTCAGAACTTGAATTCTGTCAGCTTTACACCTATATACAAAGTTCTGACATTGTTAAGGTTTTATTTTGTTTTTAATTTGGCATGTGTGAGTCTGTCTATGTGTGGGGTGTGTACATGTAAGCAGCAGTGGCCTATGAGGCCACAGGCATTGGATACCCTAGAGCTCCAAGTTTACAGGGACCATTAGCTACTCAATATGGGTGCTGGGAACTGAACTCAGGTCCTCTGCAGAGCAGTATGTGCTCTTATCAGCCACCTCCTTAGCCCTGAGAGAGTTCTGATTTTTAAAATGTGAAGGTGGTAAATAAGGTCTCTGTTAAATGTCACTTATTTTTATCTGTGCAATGCTGAGGGCAGGCTACAAGCTCTAGAGAAACTTTACATGATTAAATAAACACAAGTCTCAAGACGTGTACATAAAAACCAACCAACGAACAAAAGAACCACAAACAAAACCAAACCATCAGCTACTGTAAGTAACCACACAAGTTAAACAAAGGATGCTGGCAGTACTCAGGAGTTACTGAAGGATTTAGGGAGCAGGAAGTGAGTTTGCTTGTTCTGTTTGTTCATTTCCTGTGTTGTTGTTTTGTTGTTGGGTTTGTGTTTGTTTGTTTATTGGTTTGTTCGTTTGTTTTTGAAATGGTTTTATTACATAGCACTAGCTGGTCTGGAACTGAGTATGTAGACTTGATTGGCCTTAAACTCACTAAGAGCCTGTCCTTGACTCAGTAGTAGGATTAACGGTGTCTGCCACCATGCACCGGTGGTTTGGGAATTTGGTGACATTATATTTCCCAATATTTCCACTGGGAAGGTTTACAACAGGGAAGTGCTTGATTGAAGGCAGAGCCGTACAGGCCACGTTCAACCTGACATGTTAGCGTCAGTCAGTTTTTTGAGTTTTGTTGTTGTGGTGGTTGTTTTGGTTTTGGTTTTGGTTTTGGTTTTGGTTTTGGTTTTTGGAAACAGGGTTTCTCTCTATATATAGTCTTAGCTATCCTGGAATTTACTCTGTAGACTAGGCTGGCCTCGAAATCAGAGATCCGCCTGCCTCTGCCTCCCAAGTGCTGGGATTAAAGGCATGGGCCACCACTGCCCAGCTAAAAGTAAGATTTTGAAAATTAAGTAAATGCATAAAATACTCTGAAGAATCAGAAATTACTTTTGAATTGTAAAGTTAGATATTATCATGAATCCAATAAATTTCTCTGTAATCCTGGTGACCAAGAGCCCTACCATTTTACAAACATAATCACTCCCAAATTGTGATTGTGCTTCCAAAGGTTAAAAAAAAAAAAAAAAAAATCAGCAATAAAAAAGAACTTAAACACCAGGGAATTCACACTTAAAATACAGTAAGTCTTATAAAGTGTGTACCTGTTACAACCAAATGGTTTACAGAAAAGATCAAAGCATGCTTTACCTCCCATAGAATCCTGATTTGAATTTAAACAAAAATTCTGCTTATCTACTTGTCCCACTCCAAGCTTTGTTACGACTTGAAGTCTTCAATAATCTGATATTTTAAAATGTAAGACACATTTACATTTAATGAAAGTTGACTCTCAAAAGTGATTTGCTGACTTTCAGAGGTTATTAAAAGTAGATTCTACCTATAAAGATTTCATTTTATAACTACAGGACTTTAATTCCACTTCAACTAAAATCACTCTGAAAATGATTAGCTATTTGGAGATCATTAAAATGCTAACTCAATAATGAACTGGCACAGGTACTAACTGCACCTTTAAAGGGCTAACCTCCCTGGGATAATTATAGTCATCAACTGTGGACTACGTTTGCCCTAACTTTTAAATCAATACTTTAAGAATTTTTTAATGCTATGTTAATTCTCACTCTAATCCAGCAAATTTCAAAGTATTGTTGATATAGAAATAGTCACAATGCTATTCCACTTGAGTACTTCTCATTCATTCTCCCAAAAATCAGCTAATGGCACCTTATTCAGAGTGCCGAGCTTTTCACGGAGGTGACAGCACTAAATACCTCTGAAGACATTTCACTGAGAAAGGAGACACCAGTCCTTTTCATTACAGAGTTAATGAAACAGTTTCAAAGAGAATCCTTGCTACAAAATACAAAATACTGTTAGATGAAAATGTTAACTTACACTAAAGTAAACTACATACACAATGTATGTGTGTGTGTGTGTGTGTGTGTGTGTTTGGTGTAGTTGGAAGTTTTCCTGCGTGCCCCCCCCCCAGCCCTGCAGCCACTCAGACCAAGTAAACACACACAGGTTTATGTTACTTACACACTGTATGGTCTAATGGCTCAGGCTTCTCGCTAGGTAGCTCTTACAACTTAACTCAGCCCATTTCTATTAATCTATGCATTGCCACGTGGCTTCATGGCTTATCGGTACTTTCACATCTTGCTTCCCCTGGTGGTGACTGGCAGCATCTACCCCACTCTCCTTTCTTCTTCCTCTCTGGAATGTACCACCTAACCTTATTCTGCCTCACCATTGGCCAAACAGCTTTATTTATCAACCAATCAGAGCAACACATATTCACAGCATACAGAAAGTCATCCCAGAATTAATGAAACAGTTTCAAATAGAATCCTTGCTACAAAATACAAAATACTGTTAGATAAAAATGTTAACTTACACTAAAGTAAACTATATATACTATATATGGATATACAATGTGTATTTTAAACAAGGGGTTAAAAAAAAAGACTACCTCTGCCAAATGCTGTATTTGGAACATCAAGTGCATAAGGATCTTTTTCTAAACGTTCTAATTTCAACTCTGCTTCAGTTAATCTGTAAACAAATAATAAACATCTCTAAGTTACTCAAAGTTACTCAGCCAAAAAAAAAAAAAAAAAACAGCACATTTTAAGCAAAGGCCACTTCCAAACCAGTTCCTCTCACAAGCTCAACCTCTGCTGAAAAGAAAAAGGCCCAGCACTGGTCTGCCCGGATACCTTTCTACAATTCCCACACTTACTTGGGGGTGACTGGCTTCTCCTTAGAGGTACTCATTTAGAACTGCTTGGCTCTTTAAAACTAGACTTTGATGAGTGCGATCTCGCAGAGTCTACATTTCTGAAGTAGAACCATCCAAGACAAACTTGTGCAAATGTGTCATTTTATAATGGAAACTGAGGAAACTGAGGCAGGGACTTAACTGACTCCTAAATGAAAAGGCCAGGGCTACAGCACAGAACCTCTGCTCTGAGTCACCTATACTTCCCCTTGTAAAATTGGAAATCCCATTAATTGATAAGACTATTTTATTTCTAAACTTTGTATCTTTAGATGTTGCATTTTTAAACAACTGTTTAGTTCCTGATCCTTAGACTTGAAATAAAGCAACTGTCTGACTTTAATTTCTGAGCTATAAGCCAGAAGACAGAAGGAAGTTTTTAATGATGCCAAAAGTACAGTTTGGCAAGCAAGTCTAACACTCTTCAAGACTGCTACCACCTGTAGATAAAAGCATTTATGCTTCCTTTTTATTGCACACTTTTATTCTTTCTTTCACTTTATTATTGCATAACATGATGCCCAACAACAAACCAAGGCTGAGACAAGAATCACTTATCTACTTAGTGATGGAGAACACTGATACTCTAAGCATCACTGTATCAGAGAGACAGCCCACTCTTCTTTTTCTCCACTCAAAGTGGCTTAATTTTTTTTTAAGTGACACTTTTTACAGTGTAACTTGTAAAACCTTCTTTAAAGTGTAATAGCCACTGTAGTAGCCTAAGAAAAATATTTCAAACAAACAAAAAAAATTAAAAAAATTAAAACTTCACAACTAGTAAAACTAGATATTTCATAATATTATGTGGATTTGCTACAATTTTTTATAATTTAAAATGAAAAAATTATTTCAAGCTTTTAAAGTATTCCCATGAATACTTACTTTTGTCTGTTGTGAGCATTTTCTTTCCTTAAATCATTGAGGTTTCTTTCACAAGTCCGAGCTACCAGCTTGAAGAAAATAATACATTTTGAAACTATATCCATACAAACTTAAATGCAAGAGCAGCATAAATATCAGCATGATGGCATATAATGTCACAACCAGATGAGTCTGCATTTATTTGAGTCAATATAAAACATTTTAAATTTAGGGAATTATTCAAAAAGGGAATTAAGTTTCATGCCAGCCAAAAGCATGAACATAAAGCTGGTGTTTAATTGGTACTTGTTAATGAATGTTGCTATTTAAATGCAAAATTGGGGCCTAAAATTATTTGATGATGTAAATATCCAATCATAAGAGGCATGTTGGCAGATAAGCTTAGGGCAAAGTCAATGAAATGGATAGTCATTATGCCCATAATTCTGGGAGACTACAAAGGTCTAAAACAGTTTCACAGAATGCCAATACAGGTCATGCTTTTAGTAACTAAATACAATCAATGAATATTAAGTATAGAACAATGTACAAATACTAGACTCTACAGATTAGATGTAGAGTAGATAAAACATGAGATAGATCATGCTGGGGATGTCTAATAGGATATCTTCTTTAATTTTGCCAAATACAAATAGACTAGATATTATAAATAGACTAGATATTGTAACTGTAATTCTTGACAATTGTTTTGTTATATGTAATTTTACTATGTTAAAGTTAAAACCTTCCCTTTTGAAAAAAAGAAAAGGGGAAGTGCTGGGGATGCTGTGAATGTGTTGCTCTGATTTGGATGATAAATAAAATGCTGATTGGCCAGTAGCCAGACAGGAAGTATAGGCGGGACAAGCAGAGAAGAGAATTCTGGGAACAGGAAGGCTGAGTCAGGAGTCGCCAGCCAGAGACAGAAAAAACATGATGTAAAAGTACCGATAAGCCACAAGCCACGTAGCAACTTATAGATTGATAGAAATGGGTTAATTTAAGATATAAGAACTAGATAACAAGAAGCCTGAGCCATTAGGCCAAACAGTTTAAATAATATAAGCGTCTGTATGTTTATTTGGGTCTGAGTGGCTGCTGGCCTGGGCGGGCTGGACTAGAGATAACTCCAGCAACAAGATCAAATGCAAAAAGTGAGCTTACCATATCAGTAGACAAAGACTATAATATAATATAATATAATATAATATAATATAATATAATATAATATAGTATAGTATAGTATTGTATTGTATTGTATTATATTATAGTCTATAACTATTAACTATTTACAAGTAAAAGGAACTCTACTTTCAAATTAGTTTTCACATGAGAAATACACATGAGAATTGACTTTAGCCAACGAACGAGCGTTCACAGAGAACACAGCTTACATATATTTTAGTGCTATCAGAAAGATTGTTTGGCTGGGCAGTGGTGGTACTCAGGAGGCAGAGGCAGACGGACTCTGAGGCCAGCCTGGTCTACACAGTGAGTTCCAGATAGCCAGGGACACACAGAGAAACCCTGTCTCTAAAAAAAAGAAAAAGGGATTGAGTGTGTGTGTAAGTGTAATTATTTTCCAATATGTAATCATAAAATCAATTTTGAACAGAAAGGAATGTTGCACCAATGTTAGCTAGTAAAATGTAACAATTCACTTAAATGTCTTAAAATTTTATTTGGTTTTACTTGTAAGAGTGTTCTGCCTGAATGTGGCACAACTGGAGTTACAAGGTGTCTGCTGTGAGACACATACATATGCACACGCAGTGTGTGTGTGTGTGTGTGTGTGTGTGTGTGTGTGTGTGTGTGTGTGTAAGAGGACAGAAGAGGGTGTCAAATCACCTGGAACTAAAATTACAGGCACATGTGCGCCATCTGACATGCTCAGAACCAAACACAGGTCAGGTCCTCTAGAAGAGCAGCAAGTGCTCTTAACCACAGAGCCATCTCTCCAACCCCCAGAATTCCTTTGTGATTTTTTAACTAATTGCATTCAGAATGAAAAGTATAAAATAAAAGATGATTACTTCTTAGTGCCTCCTATGGTATGACTTGTAACATGATTTCATTACTGGTAAAATTAATTAAATTAATAGAAAGTGGTTGTTTTTTAAATGCTGTCTATATTTTCACCTAATCTAAAATGAGTAGTTTATTTTCTGGAAGGAATTTGACAAAAGGCTTTAGGTGAACTTAAGACTTACCCAGTTATCATGAGCTTTTTTTTCATGAGCTATAACCTAAAAAATAAAATGATGAAAATTATTCTTAAATAAAAACATTCATTCCCACCACTAAAATTTAAGGCACAAACCATAAATTGTCCAGGCATCTCTGAAGCACTATAAGCATTCTGAAAGCATCCTTCATGAATACGTATGATCTACTCTACTGAACTTTTAAACAAAAATTGAATGTAAACTTTTTTAATGCCAATAAACCTCATGTAATGCTCAACTACAAGAGTTTCCAAGGAACAGATAACGAGCACAACATGGACTGCAATGGTGACAGATATTTCTGGAGGCTACATAATCCTCATTCCCAAAGACAGGAAAGTTTCAAAATTTTTTGACTTCAGCATCTTTGGCTCCCTGGGAATATTTCACAGTTTCAGGAACACTTCAGCAGGGATGGAAGCTGCAGTCCTGCAACAGTTCTAGAGTCCGAGTGCTCTATTGTGTGCACACAGCAGTCTTACACATACCTGCCCTTGGTAAGAGTGAATTGTTCTCTCCAGCTCTTCTTCCAGATCCTTGGCGCGCTGTCTATAAGGAACAAGTAGTTATTCCACTGTAGTAATATATAATAAGGAATGAGCACATGGCTACAAGAATACAGAGTGTTCTACCTTATTTTAAGTACAACCCCAAGACTTGTCTTTGAGAGATGCTGAGAGATTCCAAAGTACATCCTTTCTTCCTCTAATTCTAACCTCAATCAAACCTTGTGAGTACTATTGCTTGGGCGTGGCTAAAACAACATCACAAAGGATTTATACAATACACAAGGTCTCACCCAGCCTGGCCTCAAGCTTCCTATCTCTACATCCTAAGTGCAGGAGTTACAGGTACATGCCACCATGCCTGATCCTCTGGTTTTCTTTTTCAGGAAGAAAAATCCTGAAAGATTAACTCAGATCCTGTAATCTTAACAGGGTCCCAGGAAAGGAACTCTTTTTTTTTTTTTTCTTCTTCAAGACAGGGTTTCTCTGTGTAGCCCTGGCTGCCCTGGAACTCGCTCTGTAGACCAGGCTGGCCTTGAACTCACAGAGATCCGCCTGCCTCTTCCATCCATAGTGCTGGGATAAAGGCATGCACCACCACCACCCAGCTCAGGAGAGGAACTCTTACAAGGTAAAAACATGACTTACAAAGAAAATAATTTGTCCTTCTAGACAAAACCCCTCTTCCCAAGGTAAAGTGTTCCTGAGACTCGAGCTTCTGTGTCTCTTTCTAACAGACGTGCTAGTGCTACCAAAAGCTGTAGCTGAGCATTTACTAAAACGTTGTGTGCCTTGCTCTTCAGGGGCACACTCACTAAATGTTAATACTGTGTAGTTCTTCCCCTTTGAACAAAACCAAGGAGCCTGAATTAGCTGCTCTCTCCATTTCCTTCTTGAGACAGGGTCTCATGTAGCTCAAGATGGCTTCAAACTCACTATTTAGCCAGGGTTAGCCTTGATCTTGTGATCATTCTGTTCCACCTCCCAGTGCCACCACACACAGCATTCATAACTATTTACAAACTTCTTGGTATTATTATAAAATATGTCTGTACTTAAATATCAAAGTCCCTGAAAAGAAAACTTTTTCCTTTTTATATTTTCTGAATATCTGCAAAATACCAAGAAATTCAAATGCAAAGTAATGAAATAAAAATAAGCCAATTCACTGGGTGGTGGTGGCACACACCTTTAGTCCCAGCACTCGGGAGACAGAGGCAGGCGGATCTCTGTGATATAGAGGTCAGCCTCCTGCTGCTGCTCAGCGTCCCAAAGAGAAAGAACACTTCATACCTGCAGGTCTCCAGCTCCTCGGCCGCAGAGCTGATCCTCTCCTTTACTTTGGAAAGTTTTTTCTCTTTCTCTAACCGGTAATTTTCTTCTACTGTTAATTTCCTTAAAACAAAGAGTATTTATTTCTTTTAAAGTATGTAATACATATAATCAACTACGTTTTTAAAATCACATCAGAACTGGTGCACCCCCACAAAGCAATTTCCATACACCACTGCAAAGGTCATATGCAAAAAAAGTCTGTATATTTCTGATATGAAATTTATAAACCCAAGATCACAGTGTTCATTACAGTGCTATTGGTATTAACAGTCTCAAGTGTCTTACATTATCATAATTTCATAATTTGTCCAGGATAAATATTATTAAAAACAGTAAAGACTATCATTTATCAAGGTTTTCTGTAATAAAGCATTATGTTTGTAAACAAGAAACCAACAACTAAAATTATGGATTTTTTTTTTTTTTTTTTTTACGACAGGGTTTCTCTGTGTAACAGCCCTGGAACTCACTTTGTAGATCAGGCTGACCTCAAAATCACAGAGATCCACCTGCCCCTGCCTCTGCCTCCCCAGTGCTGGGATTAAAGGCGTGCACCAATACCACCTAGGGTTGTTGTTTTTTATGTTAGTTTGTTGTTTGTTTTTTGTTTTTTGGTCTCACAATGTAGACCTGGAACTCACTCTGTAGACCAGGCTGGCCTCTAGTTCATAAAGATCCTCCTGCCTCTGCTTCTTGAGTACTAAGATTAAAGGTGTACAGCCCCTATATTTTTAATTGGTAGTTAGTAATAATAATAAATAATATGAGCACCAGCACTAATCCTGCACTAATTTTTTTTTGTACTGATAGTAGGTAACAGGTAACCCGCTGAACCATTAGCATTTGCCAGAACTGTTGCTAGACTTTTGTGTGAGCTATTTAACTAGTCAGCAGCTCTACAGAAGCGACTTAATATTATCTCCATTGCCCAAAAATGAAAACAAGCCAGATACAGGCATATACTATGTGACAACAGGTCTCTGAGAAATGAACCCACAAGCCATTTCATCACTCTGTGGACGTCAGAGTGTGCTTACACAAACCAAGATGGCCAAGAATCAGTGGGTGGCACTGTCATGAGAGCATCTGTGGCTCATAGTTCACCAACATGTCATCACATGTCACACACTGTCACTGGGAGCATATAGCCTCACCCTACTTCCGGTTTTCTCCCTCTTCTTCAAGTTCAGGTTATGACCTCTCAGCTTCCTGCTCCAAGAACCTGCTCCCAAGCTCCCCTCACCATCACAAGCTCTCTCTTTGGAACTGTATGCCTTGAGAGAAAGTAAGCTCTCCCTTCTACAAGTTGCCTTGATCACAGTATTTTTGTTTTTAGGGTTTTGTTTTGTTTTGTTTTCAGTCATAGTGTTTTATCACAGCAACAGAAGAGTAACTAATACAGTTAAAATTATACTGTGAAGGTAAACCCCACTGATGGAGCCTCAAGGAGAAGTCACATATTTAAAACAGCACACTGAACTCAACTCCATCCTTCCAATACTAAACTTCAAAAAGTGTAGGCAACATAGTGTATCAGTTATGAAAAACATTAAGAAGATAACTGAACAACAACAAAAGAAATCTAGAAAATAACAACCTAAATTATACCCTACACAGGCAAGAATTAGTCGTCTAACATTTCAACAGTTCTCCAACTCCCTACTTCCTACATCCTACCCTGAAGAACACCGGGTGACGTAATTCAACTTGAGTAGTGAGTGCCTTCAGAACAGAACATGTAAGGTTTGGGGATTCAAAACAGTTGAGCCAACTTCTCACAAACTATAGCAATTTGGAAAAAGGGAAGCTCGCCGGGCAGTGGTGGCGCACGCCTTTAATCCCAGCACTCAGGAGGCAGAGCCAGGCGGATCTCTGTGAGTTCGAGGCCAGCCTGGTCTACTGAGCAAGATCCAAGTGAGCTCCAGGAAAGGCGCAAAGCTACACAGAGAAACCCTGTCTCAAAAAACCAAAAAAAAAAAAAGGGGAGGGGGGGGCTAAACTGAGAAAATACCTCCACCAGACTAGGCTGTAGTCAAGCCTATGGGGCATTCTTTTGATGAATGTTTGATGTAGGAGGGTCCCCACCGACTACAAGTGGTACCACCCTCTGGGTTGTATAAGAAAGGAAGCTAAGGGGCTGGAAAGATGGCTCAGTAGTTAAGAGCACTGGCTGCTCTTCCAGACAACCCAGGTTCAATTCCCAGCATCCGCATGGCAATTCACAGTTGTCTGTAACTACATACAGTTCCAGGGGAATCCAGCACTTCTGACTTCTGCAGGTACCAGCATTCATGTGCACAGGCCCACACACATACACATAATTTAAAATAGTAAATCTTTGCCGGGCATTGGTGGCGCACGCCTTTAATCCCAGCACTCGGGAGGCAGAGGCAGGCGGATCTCTGTGAGTTCAAGGCCAGCCTGGGCTACCAAGTGAGCTCCAGGAAAGGCACAAAGCTACACAGAGAAACCCTGTCTCAAAAAACCAAAAAAAAAAAAAAAAAGTAAATCTTTTTTTTTAAATAAATAAATAAAAACTACAATTCCAAAAACTTGGGAAGTGAAAGCAGAAAGATCAGAAGTTAAAGATCATAGCTGATTGTGTATTAAGGTCAAGGCAGCATGGACTACATGAAACAGCCTCGAACAAAATAAGATGCCTTATTTAATATATATTGTAGATTTCCTAGCATTAAACTTACAGTCAACAGCACTTTAAGTTTACCTGATACATTGTATTTTCTCCACAAAATATCTCATGGCCTTCTCACCATCAGGGACCCACCTGACAGCACTCAAGCACTGTGCTTGGGATCTAGTCGAATAGCTAAGTCACCAAATAAACAGTTCTCAAAAGATGTGACACTCAGAGAAGAACACTTGTTTACAGAATGAGAACTGAAAGAAGTTGCTGTGTTAGTTCTTAACTGGGAGTGCTCACATTGGGCATCTCAGAATCTTTACCATTCCCAGCATGAAATGCCATGAAAGACCATGAAAGCTCTGTAAGAACAGGCTTTAAGGTTATAAACGAATTTTATCAACGGACCAACTTTACATCCAGAATGTATGACGGATAAGGACTTTCATTAACTTCTTCAAGGGAAAGGAAAGTCTGCTGGGTTGTATAATGAAAAATCTAGGCTATAATTCGTACTTGAAAATGTGCAAATTGCTGGATCAGTATCTTAAGGGTCTTCTCTCTACCTATATCTGGGCGTCTCTATGCACAAGCACACCCTAACATCAAGATTAAAGTGCACTGAGCATATTTATCTGTAGGAAACCTACCATTTTCCTTTCAGTTGAGGCACTGGGACTATAAACAAAAACACAGCATTTCTTACAGAGTTCAGATTTAATGTTTGGAGCACAGAAAGGGCTGTGGAGAAAGAGACGGGAACAGAAGAGCAGGTACTGCTTAGTTAGGGCAGCCCTCTTTAAGATGACAGTTAAACCTATCATCCCAAACTAAACGAAGGATCGAACCATGCAAACACATAGGAATACACCAGCCACTGCAAGCAAAAGGAACAGGCATAGAAGACCTTGAGATACAGATGTGCTTGGCACACCAAAAATCAAGAAAGCCATGTCAATAGAGAGCAACAAAGAAACAAGACACAGAATAGGCTAGAGCTAGCCAGAAGGTGGGTGTAGTAGCTTGGCTCTGATAGGCTAAGATTAAGTTTTGCTTTAAATCTCTTTAAATGCACTTAGGGGGCTCAAGAAAGACCACGACAGTACCCACAACTCGTTTTTTTAGAGTTATTCTGTGATTACAGAGAAAAGACAGTGCAGGAGGCTAAGGTGTAAAGACAATCATTCACGAAGCTGTGGTGATAAGCCAACTCCCGCCAATAATGGCTTTAAGCAGAGCACTGGAAGAGGGTGAAATGCCATCAGACTACAGTTAGGGAGGCTGACAGGACCTGATGAGAAGACAAATACGGGATACAAAAGGGGCATTTAAGGATGACAAGCAGCTGCCCTGCACACAAGGCAAATGATACTGTCATTTACTAACTAGAGCAAAGAGCACTGAGAAAGACTAACGCACAAGGGAAAGGAATCAGTTTTACACACACCAGGCAGCTCCATCCAAAGAGACCACTCAAGATTCCCTGACCCGGCTGTCAGCATTAGTTTAAGGCAATAATTTGATAAATGCTTACTAACATTAAGGAAGAGTTTGTGAGATAGCTTGGAAATTCTAACATCATTTACATATTCTTCAGAGAAGAAAAGTGTGCTTCAAGATCAAATAACGTTCTGAAAAGTGAATGATGCAATATAACTGATAATGTCTAGTAATCACATGTTTAAGGCCTTGAATATGTAACACATACTATAAAGCCATTTTCCTTGCCATTCAATGGAGTTACCCAACACTTCTCACCTGTGAAGCTTCATTTCGTTTTCTTGGTACAGCTCAGTCATCACTTGGAGTTTCTGCTGAAGCTTCTGTTTCTCGTTTTCAAACTCTGTGATTTCTGATGGCAAAGACGCCTGCTCAGATTCCAGACTTCTGATACGCTCTAGGGAAATGTTCAAAGTCATAACGGAACAAAACTAAAGGAATTTCATAAAAATAAAACCTACCAAAGACAGACAAGACTGGACGTGCCTGGGGTGATACAGCTGTAGACAATTACTACAGGTTAATAGCAAACCAAATGTTCTGCAGCAGTACAAAATCTCTAAGATATTTTTTTTTGCCTCATTGCTTTTTACTATTTTACCTAAGATGCTACATACACTACTTTAAATTGCTAGTATGATTATTATGAAGGTCTTTCAGATTTCAACATTCTAATTCTGACTTTCAACTGGAGAAGTAACAGCCACTGGAGGAAGGTCATGAGGATGAGTGTTTCAGAGGCGGGCATTTCAGCTCAGCATTCCCTGTTTCACATGCTGAATGTCTATTACAGTCTAAGGAGAAGTCACCTCAGGAGCTTGCTGTTCAGGCTGGTGGACAAAGCTGAGTGGTAGAGCCCTGGCCGAGAACACACAAAGCCCTGGGTTCAATCACCAGTACCATAACTACCCCATCTTCTGTTTAAGCCAAAATTTTACGTATGTTGTCATTCAAGCTAGCTGCTAACAAATGCTCATTTTCCAGTTTGGAGAGAGACCGTGTCTCAGACAAGACTAAGACTGGAAAGAAAAAGGACTTTAACTTTACTTCAACTGCTCAACTACCGAATCACCCACAAAAAAGGGGAGACGGCTCAGTCAGTAAAGTGCTGGCCACACAAACATGAGGACCACATAAAAGCTGGTTACAAAACAAGCCCGAAGCCAGCCTTGTTACAGTACTGCGGAGGCAAAAGCAGGGTCCCGGGGCTCCCTGGGCAGCTGCTGTAGCCAGATTAACACACTCCAGGTTTGCTGAGAGACGTTCTCAACAAACAAGGTGGAAAGCAAGTGAGGAAAACACTGAGCATTGACCCTTGTCCTCTATACACAGACAGACAGACAGACAGACACACACACACACACACACACACAGAAATGAACAATTCTAAGTAATTGTGAATTCTGTATAAACTAGCATACAGCTGTTTTTAAAAAATTCATTTCTCTTTCACAATTACTACAACTCTAAACAGCTCTAATATTAAGGGACCAAGAAGAGAACCTCAACTCTGAACTCCTCTAAAGCATCATTTCCCAAAACATGTCAATCAATCTAACATAAGAAAAAATGCACTATGCCTCAAAAGGGCAGTTTCAAAAGCTTAACAAACATGGAAAAGTTTAGTAATTAAATGTAATGGTATGTAATTATTCTAAAACACCAGTTAATTAAACATACATACCAAAAGAACCATTTATGTAAACACCTTAATAGTAAATGGTACATGTACAGGAAACAGTGTACAGATGTTCTCTGCAAAAAATTTACATCTATATCAGAAAAAAAATGTCCATCTATGCTGTCAGTCAACTCCAACAAGTCACTTAGCAAAGAAATCAATATTGGATATAAGCTCCACTACAACTGAATCATACAAAGCCTTACAAAACAACATGAATTCTTTTACCATTATACACTCTAGCTCTTTTGTCTCATACTTTATTTTTAAAACTTTTAAAAATTAGTGTGTATATGTGTGTGTGAGTGTGAGTGTGTGTGAGTGTGAGTGTGTGTGTATGTGTGTGTGTGCTGGTGCACCTGCATGTTCAGGGAGGCAAAGGTCAGAGGACAACTAGCAGGGCTCAGTTCTCTCCTTCCACTGGGGAGTGAATTCCGGTCATCAGGCTCAGCAGAAAGGGCTTTTCTGTACTGAGCCATCTCGCCAGCCCACATACTTTAAGAGGGTACTATACAGCCAGGTATGGTAATTGTGAGCCTATATAAATGCCAGCATGTGGGAAGGGTCAGAACTTCAAGACGGCCTGGGGTTACATAGAAACACTGACTCCAAAAGGAGAGCATTATAAATGATCACCAAAAAGGGCAGAGACTAGAGGAGGAGAGAGACCATTAGAAGAAGATGTTCACATACAACGGAAATCAATTATTGAAAAATCTTATGACCCACTGAGAAAAGAAAGTTGGATTTGGAGGAACACTACACACAGACCTGTGTCTCCACTATTACTGGGGGAAAAGACTGGCCAAGAGACCAGAGGAAGCAATGGACTAACTGGTGAACTGGTCCTTGCTGCTCCGGCAGCTCCCGCTAAGACACACATGTGTTATCCATGCCACAGGGAAGCCGCCTTGAGGACAGTCCTCGTCCCCTGCACAGCTTCCACGCTGTCACTACTGCTCTTTGCAGACAGCAGCTTTTCTTCTTAAGTTAGACTAGTGTTTCTTCAGGTCTAATCAAAACACACCTGCTATAATCATTGAGTAGAGCAATGCTAATTTTTTAGTAATTTCTATCCAGTATAGTTCAATATTTTTAAACATTTTGCTCATTTAAAAAAGCAAATCACCAGAACCGCTCTGGTCCAGTTCTCCTCTGATCTCAACATGGCCCTGAGGTCACAAAGAAGAAAAAGGACAAGAGGACACCGAAGCTGGTCTCACAACCATGTCATCCAGCACAGAGCACAGGTCCAGACTCACACAGGTCTGACTGCTCTTCGTAAGACAGGAGAAGTTGAGGATTAAAGAGAGAAATGTCAAGTTCTGGGCAGCTCTAGCAATGGCTGACATACTTGGGGCATTTCTTTCTTGTCCTCATTGAGCAGATTTTTTGTTTGTTTCTAGTTTGTTTGTTTTTAGCTGTGCAACCAATAAAGGGGCCCTTGTCTGTGATCACTGGTCTGTAGTTGCAAACAGGCAGGGAAAGCACCAGGCAGGCAGAAACGAAGCTCTCTAAGCAGAAGCTTTTGGCTAATGCTGCATGATTTATGCACATGTACCTGGATCAATAAAGACTGTTTTGGAAATCAAAAAGGAAAGAAAATAAAGATTGGTAGAAATAAAATAAAAAGATGACTGTGGTCCTATACTCTGAGTTAACCAGTTCAGACATTTGAATATGTCCATCCATTCTTTTCAGATATAAAAATATGAATTTATTTATTTAATAAAATGAGACATGATATACTAACTTTTTAAACATCCCAAACACAACTGGAAGAACTTATTTTTCAATATGAACACTATCAGCAAGTTTTTTTAATGCTCTCAATAAAAAAAAAAAAAAACCAACTTATTTTTATAGGTCTAACATCACTCCTATATATGTTAATAAGCCATACACATAAAGTAGTAGACACATACTAGTTCCACTACTGAAGATCAATTTCTCAATTGAAAAAAAAATTGCAAAGAAAAATTTCAATTTGATACTTTCAAACATCTAAAACTATACTACACATATAACACTGTGTGGTGGTTTGAATGAAAATGGCCCCACAGACACATAGAGTGGCACCATTCAGAGGTGTGGCTCTGTTGGAGTAGGTGTGGCCTTGTCGTAGGAAGTGTGTCATGTGTCTGTCACTGGGGGTGGGCTTTGAGGTTTCAAATGCTAAGCCTGACCCAGTGTCACTTTCTCTTCCTGCTGCCTGCGGATCCAGATGTAGAACTCTTGGCTCCTTCTCAAGCACCACGTCTGCCTGTGTGCCGCCATGCTTCCAACCATGATGACAATGGGCAATTGTGAAATTGATCTTCAGTAGTGGAACTAGTATGGTCCTCTGCTTTAATGTCTGTGTAAAGTTTATTGGCACTAAAACTCTGAACTGTAAGCATGCCCCAATTAAATGTTTTCTTTATAAGAGCTGCCATAATTAAGACAGACCATAATCCACAGTTCTACATGCTTTAAAAATTATTTCATAAGTGTAAGAAAAATGAAATGCCTTTACCAAAACAACAAAACTCAGAAGTAATTCATTCTCCTTAAGGAAACATACTCATTGAGTAAACCTTACCTGTAAGATCCTCCTTAGTTTTATCTACTTCAGATAACTGAGTGTAAATTTGGTTTCTTTCTCCTTCTAAGGCTTTTAAAGAAGCATTTAACTTTAAAGAAGGGGAGAAGAAAAAAACAATAAGGTTACATAAAATATACACACATCTCCTGATACACCCCACACTCTCTGCAGCTGCTTCTTCTCTGATGATGTCATCATAAACATAAAGCCATCAATGCAGCTGCTGTAAAGCAGCCTTCACACTACATTATCAGGACTTCTCACACAGATTAGCTAAGAACAGGCAGAAGGAACAAGGCAGAAGAAAACAAAGCTCTTATTTACTTCTCAAAATAGGATATGGAGCCATTGGGGTAAGAAAGTAACAGCAGCAGCAGGAAAACACTGCTCAATGGGAACTATGAAATAAATACAGTAACATTTCAAAAGTATTTTTAACTGAAGGAATGAGTGTACAATTCTGAACTTTTCTAAATTCTATAATTATGTGAATTTCTACAGTTACTATAAAAAAGCAATTGATAATCGAGGGCTGGAGAGATGGCTAAGTTAAGAGCGCTGGCTGCACTTCCAGAGGACCTGGTTTGATTCCCAGCACCCACATGACAGCTCACAACTATCTGGAACTCTACTTCCAGAGGATTCAACACCCTCACACAGACATACATGCCGGCAAAACACCAATGCAAATAAATTAATTAAATCAAAAAAATTCTAATCATTTCTCATATAACCTTATACGGAAACAATAAAAGTGATCTTCAATCAGTTACTAAAGACAGCTAGACTGGATCCCTGCTATAGGTCCTCCACCTCCTCGTCATAGCACACAATAATACAAACCTTAACAGCATAAATCAGCTTCTTCAAAGCTCCCTTGGGCTGATTATCTACAGTGAAAAATAAAACCACATTATTGAAGACATCCAAACAAATGCAGTAGTTCCTCAGCTAGTCCTACAACCCCTCTTATTGCCACAATAAACAGTTTGGAGCTGAGCTTAGCACCTCTTGCCTGCAATCCCAACACTCCAAAGCTGAGACATGGGGATTACCATGAGTTTGAGGCCAGCTGGGGCTACACAGTGAATTCCAGGCCAGCTTGAGCTACAGTGAGACACTTTCTCAGAAAAACAGTAATTAAAATAAAAACAATAATTTGTATAAGGCAGAGAGACCTACTCTTAGGAAGCTAGACACTGCAAGCAACCACAGTACCACAGACCCCAACAAGAACTGACTATTCACCTAAACACTGGCCACACACTTAACTATGCTCAGATTCTTAAGGCATTACAGCATCCAAAGTGTTAGTGATGCATGGCTCCAAATTAAGTAATATTCAGCATAAATTCTGTGAGAAAACTACGTCTTACACGATAAAGCAAAAATGAGAAACTACAAACATAGCTGTGTCATGCTCCCCTCATCTGTTTTAGCGGCAGTCTGTCCGTCTGCCTGAAATGCCCTGCACTCTCAGCAGTCCTGCAGCTGGACTTTCAGTAAAGCTTTCTTCACCTCTGCAGAGTTGCAGCCTCCTTCTCCTCTGTCTTGTCATCTATCATCCATCTCTTGGATGATAACAACTTTAGAACACACAGCTCCTAAGTTCTATTATTACATGCGGTCCTGAGCAGCATGAGGACATCTCCCCCATCCACTGCTTTCCGCCAAGATGCGCCCACCCATATCTGTTCACTACTCATCACTCAGCCATCTCGATTAGACAATCTGTTCCAGCACTGGGATGGGAAGAAACCACACTCCCATCACTTCCTAACAGTATATTGTAATAACTATCCTGTTTTGTTATTGCTGCTCTCGTCTCTTACTGTGGCTAAGTAAAAAATTAAACTTCTAAAAGTATGTAAGGACAGGAGAGGGCACAGTACAGAGAGTTCGCTCAGCATTGCCTACAGTTTCAGGCCCTACTAGACAACTTGAAAACTATGCTCTGTGGGTATAAGAAGTCTACTATTTACACAGCAGGTCAGGGAGCCAAGAGAGAGGACACAAAGTTCAAGAATCACCATTGGAGGGGTTGGGGATTTAGCTCAGTGGTAGAGTGCTTGCTTAGCAAGCCAAGGCCCTGGGTTCGGTCCTCAGCTCGGGGGTGGGGGGGGGTGGGGGGGGGTGGGAAGAATGAAAAAAAGAATCACCATTGGAACCAGGCGGTGGTGGCGCACACCTTTAATCCCAGCACTTGGGAGGCAGAGGCAGGAGCGTCTCTGAGTTTGGAAATACAGTAAATAACTAAATGAACCTTAGTTTTGTGCCTGTCATAATACATCCAGCAACAGCAGTAACAATTTGTGGTGGCCAAGATTAAAGTACTATAATCTGTCTAAAGCACAGGGCTTCAGGAATTAGTTGTTCTGACACTCATATGATTAACAATAAAGATAGGCACCAGAGTGGTTACGATTTTGAAGTTGTTGTCATGAAGAGATGTATGATACATAGGACAAGGGAGAAGAGGCTACACCTCTGAAGAGGAGAAAAAGGGTTTACTAGAAAAGTCTAGCTACGTGAGGTGGCTCGAGTGCAGGCATTTTGGGCAGATGGACAGAACGTGCCAAGTACAAGGGTATGAGGAGCACAGCACACATGTGGAATGAAGAGGAAGCAAGGAACCAGTCACCATACCTAAGTGAGCATCGTTTTCTAGGTCACTCTTCACCTCCCAATCCAGATTACCATCATCTGCTACGTGTTCTCCAAACACAGCAGTCCAAACTTCCATCTTTAGCAGGCTCTCCACCAGAGACTGGACAGTGAGCAAAAGGGGAAACAAAGAGAAGTAACGACTCAGGCTATCAGCTGTACAATGTCTAACTGCACAGTAGTGTACAATTCAATCCCCGGCAATGAGACAGATGGCAGGTAAAGGCATCGGCCGCTAAGCCTGATGACCTGCGTTGAACCCCAGGACCTACACGGTAGAAGAAAACTGCCTCCCAAAAACTGTCCTCTGAACTCTGCACACACATCATGGTGTACACATAGCCCACACATACAGACACAAATAAGTTTTAAGATACAATAAAAAAATTCTAAATCAATCCACATAAATAATTCCTCATGAGCTCTAATTTTCTACCTGCTATATCTTAATATATCTTAACGAAAATACTTGTTGGGTTTTTTTTTTTAACTGCAACATTAATTGACTATTAAACCCTAAAAAATAAAACACAAAACTTGCCAAGCATGGTACAACATCTTTAATCCCAGCACTCAGAAGGCAGAGGCAGGCAGAAGATCTCTGTGAGTTTGAAGTCATCCTAGTCTACAAAGTGAGTTCTGGAAAGCTAGGGCTACCTCGTGAGACACTGTATCCAAAGAAAGAAGAGAAAACTAAATCAAACACAATATTTTATAATGGTTCATTCTTGCTAACCACACTATATGATTACAAAATAGTAAAGTATTTTCTTTTCTTTTGTGTGTATCATATGCACTTGAGTACATACGTGCACATGTGGCTGAAAGAGCAGGAAGCAGGAAGCCAGAAGTGTCTTCCCCTATCACACTCTAGCTTGTTGCCTGGAGACAAGACCTCTCATAGAATCAGGCCGCCACTATTTCAGAAGCTTGGCCACTCAACAAGCGCTCGGATCCACTGTCTCTGTCCCCAGTGCTGGCCTTACAGGCACGCACAGTCATGCTCATCTTTTAAGTGGGTGCTTAGAATTCAAACTCAGTCGGTCCTCATGTTTGCACAGCAAGTGCACTAACCCACTAACCCATCACCCTGGTACCAAAAGTCTTTGCTTATGAGAGATGGCTCAGCGGTTAGGAACTTGTTATTCTGCTGAAGGATCTAAGCTCATTTCCCAGCACACACATCAGGCGGCTCACAACCATGTGTAACTCCAGCTCTGGGAAATCCAATGGCCTCTTCTGGCCTCTGTGGGCATCCACACACATGATCTTCGCACACGTGACACTGACATACACAAATACAGAAATTCAGAAGTTTAAAAAAAAATTAAAAGTATGCACATACCCACAAAAAAATAAGCCATGGATTCTTGATTTATTCAAATAAATAACTAGCTGAAGAGTTCAAATAAGACAAAGACACACTGTAGAAGAATCTCAGTGGAGCACTGCAAGTTCTCCAACAGTTTTTTGTTGTTCAGACAGTCTCCATGTAGCCCTGGCTGGCCTGGAGCTCACAGAGCTCCACCTGCCTCCCAGTGCTGGGATTAAAGGCATGCGCCACCATGCCCAGCTCAGCAATGCTTTTTTAATCTTCTGAAGTAAGGAACATTTTCTAGTAACATAGGTTAGTATTTCGTCTGAGCTTATTGACCAAAACCAAGTGTGACGGTACAAGTAACAAGATGACTATGCACCATGCATTTCTCTGCAAGGGCCATCTAAAACTACTTGCTAATCTCTTCCCTTCCTTCAAGGTTTCTGGCACAAATAAAATGCCCTTCAGCTCTGAGCAGTGCTGAGGGTTCACATCCCATTCCTTTTTTATTTAGGAAGAATCGTAAGCTTCTTAAGTAGAGGAAGGAAGTTTAGAGAAGGAAAGTACAGTCATCCCTCAGCATCCAGAGCATTGGCTCCAGGATGCCTGCCACTACCACTGCGTGGATACAAACTCCATGGGTGCTCAAATCCCTTTACATAAAATAATAGTATTGCATGTAACCTGTATATATCTTCCTATAGACATCAAACCGCTTCTAGATTACTTATAATAACTAATACAACACAGATGCTACATTAACAGTTGCTTTACTGTATCATTCAGGGAATGACGGGGAAAGTCTATGTGCACAGTACAGATGCAATGTTTTTCTTCTAGTTATTATTAGTGTTTGTTTTGGTATGTCTGCACATTAAGTAAGTAGGGCAAGCACATGAGGTCAGAGGACAACAGAAGTCAGGTGGTTTGCTCCTTTTATTTTATGTGGTTTGGGGATCAAACCCAAAGTGCCTGAGGTTTATGAGGCAGGCACTTTCACTCAATAAACCCTGGTGTCAGTCCAAAATTGTTAAGAGTGCCATTCTGTGATTGGTTGAATTCAGAGAGACACAGAGAGTCAACTATATGGCAAACTGTAAATAAAACTAAAGCTAGAATCTCTTGAAAACATCTTTATTATTTTTTTACATTTATTTATCTAGGTGGGGAACAACATATGTGTCATGGCATATGCAGGAAGGTCAGAGGGCAATTTATGAGAGTCAATTCTCTCCTTCCACAACATGAGTCCTAAGAATCAAATGAACTCAAGATTGTCAGGACTGTACAGCAAGTGCTTTTACCCACTGAGTGCTCTCAATGGCCTATGCAATGTCAATTATTTTATTCCTATAATTAGAGTCAAGTTCTAGTCAGTGTATGTGTGTGTGACCCGAGAGCCACATGTATGGGTATATATGGGTTCAGGTACACACAGCACAACAAACCTACAGAGGTCAGAAGACAAGCTTTGAGGTCAGTCCATTCCTTTCTACCTTGTTTGAGACAGGTCTCTCCACCCCTTAAACTTCCGCAGAGTCCAGACTCTGTCTCCATCTCTCTACCACACAGCACTGGCATTAGATACTTACTATGCTACTATAATCAGCTTTTAGGGTTCTGGGGAGCTGAGCTCATATCATCAGGCTTATGAAACATGTGATTTATCCAGTGAGCCACCTCCCCAGCCCAAATTTCAATTCTTTAAAAAGCTTTTGTATCAACAAAGTAAGTATCACAAACTTAGTAGAGATAGTAAGAATATTCAGCCAATACATATCAACTATAAACCCAACTTCTTAACCAATAGCAGTGGATGTCAGTATAAGAAGAAAAGGTAAAGGTCATTATTTTCTGTCTTTATTGATAAATACCAGGCTAAAATACTAGAGGACAAAGACATGGAGTGTCAACATACATATTACAAATCTATGTATCTTCAAAAAGCACCTGAAATGTGACAAAAGACACAATAGCAATAAAAGCTGTTAAAAGTGTTTGAATTTCCAAGTAAACGTAAAATTGTGGCCAACTAGTCACTAAAGCCAAAGAGCCGTTTACCTTGATCTGATTGTCTTTATCATTTAGAACTTGCTCTGCCTGTACTTTGGATTCTTCAGATTTTACTTTCTGTTTACTGAGTTCATTCACTTTTTCTCTCATTACTTCAGCTTCCTGTAAAAGCTGATATGAAAACAATAACAAGGATGTGAGAGATAACAATGTTTAGATGCATTCATTTAAATATTTAGATGTATCATTAAAAAAATATTAAGAAGGTAGGGCTGCTACTTTAAAAAAGGAAGTCAGATGCGGCTCCCTTTTATAAAGAACTTTCAAAACAGAAGACTGTAAAATAACAAGTATTCTCCAACTGATTTACAAGGTAAATACTTATCAAGTACAAGGTTTTTGACACACGTTTATCTGATAGATTTAGTCAACTCTTTCTATCTTTGTACCCCATATAATATGCCAGATCTGACTTACCTTAATATTTTTCAGTCACCATGCTGTTTTGTTCAGGGTTACCTGTCTTCAGGTAACTCTGAAGAATACTTTTCACCTCGATAGTCTAGATAGAAAACCCCAGCCCGAACTGCACTGTGAGTTTTAGTCTAGCCTGGGCTACATGGTAGGACTTGGTCTGAAGTGGGGGAGGCACTTTTGATTACAGCAAGGGAAATTTACAACAGGCGTCATCACCACCACGTTCGTTCTCTGAAATCTAAGATGAAAGAACAAAGGTGTAGAAGGAAGAGGCATCAACCCACACAGAGGAGAGAGAGAGAGAGAGAGAGAGAGAGAGAGAGAGAGAGAGAGAGAGAAGAGACACAACTGTGATAAAAGACTCCACAGACAATAGACAGAAGAAGCCTAAGCCAGTTGGAAAAGCCGTAAATAAGACCATTTGACACAGTCCAGAAAGGCTCATGATTTGAAAGCAGCAGTCACAGGTGGATGAGTGGAAACCAAAAGGGAAGAACTGGGGGACTGGAGAAACAACTGAGCAGGTAAAAGCGCGTACTGCTGTTGCAGAGGACCCCTGCCCTGCACTGGGGCCTTGAGGCCAGAGGCATAGATGCCCCACAGAATTCGAATTACAGGCAGTTAGAGCCAACTGATATGTGCAAGGGGAACCAAACTCAGGGCCTATGGAGAGTCAATAGGCACCCAAACACGGAGCTGTCTCTCCTCCCTTCATTTCCTTCAGGAAGCCATTTTTCTTGGGAACTTAGGTTCTCTTGGTCTAATAAGAATGTGCTCTGCTGGGCAGTGGTGGTGCACACCTTTAATCTGAGCACTCAGGGGACAGACATCTCTGTGAGTTTAAGGCCAGCCTAGTCAACGAAGCAAGTTCAAGAACAGCTAGCACTACATAAATAAACCCTGTCTCAAAAAAACAGACAAAAAAGAACAAATTCTGTAGATCTGCTGGGCTTTTGTTGTCTTGAGACTACAGTTCACTCTGCCATCAAGGATTCTTGTTTTCTCGTCTTAAACATTCTATTTCCTGTACCAAAGACTTGCTCTTTTGTGGTTAGTTATTTTGATTAACTTTCAGATAATGAAGTACAGGAAGTAATTTTAAAAAGAGATAGCACAGCTGAAAATCTCTTGTTATCTTCCATTTTTTAAAAAAGATTTCATTTTAAAAATTATTATTATTTTAATTATGTGAATGTGTTTGTACTTGTGTGCATTTGTGTTCATGATGAAGATGCCCTCAGAGGCCAGGAGAGGGTGTTGAATCCTCTGGAGTTGGAGTTGTGAGTGGTTGACAGCAGCCTGATATAGGTGTTGGAAGCTGAGATCAAGACATCTTGGAGCTGGCAATGGTGGCACACGCCTTTAATCCCAGCTCAGGAGGCAGAGCCAGGCAGATCTCTGTGAGTTCGAGGCCAGCCTGGTCTACAGAGTGAGATCCAGCACAGGCACCAAAAAACTACACAGAGAAACCCTGTCTCCAAATACAACAACAACAACAACAAAAAAGACATCTTGGAGAACAGTGCATGCAGCTCCTTGTTCTCTTTCATGGTCCTGATATTTAGATACTCGGCGGGGGTTTTTTGTTTTTTGTTTGTTTGTTTTTGTTTTGATGGAGCCTTCTTTGTTTCCTGCTCTTTTTTTCTTCTTCACAAACTGTTAATATCTCTCTGTTATCTTTAGCTCTCTGAGATTATATGACAATGTGTCCCACATCGTGTCTTTTACATGCTACGCTGGACACTTTCATTCTGGAAACTCCTCTCAATTCTGTGGGTTACTAGAATTATTTCATATATTTATTGTGATAATTTAAAAGTTTTATTTACTGATTTTTGTGTGTTTGTGTGAGTGTGTTAATGTATGCATGTGGATACATATGTGTAACTGTGTGTAGAGACCAGAGGCCTTCTTGACAATGTCAGGAATGGATTTCCTCTCTACTCAACCCCTTTTTGTTTTTTTGTTTTTTTTTGAGGCAGAGTCTCTGTATGTAATCCTGGCTATCCTAGAACTCCCTATGCAGATCAGACTGGCCTTGAACTCACACAATCCCACCTGCCTCTGCCACTTGCACACTGAGATAAAAGGTGTGTGTCACCATGCTGGGCTCGGTTCCATCTTGTTGAGCTGGCCTTAAATCCAATTAAAAAGTGGCTGGTTACTTTCATTAACATTTATGCCACTACGGTATCAGTGGGCATATCTTGCCAGGCAGATTGTTACTGTAGCCTGCATGGTTCGCAGGTAGGTGAGATTGATGATTACTTTTTTCCTGTGGTAGTATGCAGAGCACCTTCCAGCACTATTGAAGCTAGCCAGTAGGGATGAAACTTCCAGCTAGATGTCTGCACAAAGCAAACAAAGATAAGAGATGAATGGCAGAAAATGAGATATGTGGATGCATATTTAGGAGAGGACAGAAGCAGGGAGGGAGGGAGGAAGGAAGGAAAACAGGAGCACGGATATGTGTGTTTCTGTGTGCTCGTATGTGTATATGTGTGCAGGCACCCATGGAGGCCAGGAGAAGACATTATATGCACATATCCACACTCAAGACACACATGCACATAATTCAAAATAATAAAAGCAGACGAAGAGGAAGAGAAGAGGTGGCAGCAGGCATAATGGCACAGAGTATAATCCCAGCAGTTAGGAGGCTGAGGACCACATCGAGCTCCAGGCCGCCCCAGCTATACTATAAGAGTCTCTCTAAAATGATAATAATAATAATAATAATAAACACTTCCATCTCTCAAAGGGCATAGAGGTAGATTACAAATATGTATTACAGGAAAACAAGCGATTTTTAACAACAGGAAAATAAAATGGGCAACACAGGATATATAATCAAGTCACATCATGTGGCTCAGACAGACTACTATTTAGAGACTCATAATAATGTTTTTGTTGTTGTTGTTTTGTTGTGTTTTGTTTTTTGAGACAGGGTTTCTCTGTGTAACTTTGCGCCTTTCCTGGAACTCAATTGGTAGCCCAGGCTGGCCTCGAACTCACAGAGATCCGCTTGCCTCTGCCTCCTGAGTGCTAGGATTAAAGGCATGTGCCACCACCACCTGGCTGAGACTCATAATAATATAATCAGAAATTTTCATACTGCTAGGGTGGGAAGATGAAGGGTTGCCATTGATGAAGACCTGAGTCAAATCCCCAGAACGCACATAAAAGCCAGATGGATAGCACAAACATCTATAATCCCAGTGCTTTACAGAGAGATGGAAGGCAGAGAAAGGTGAATCCCTAGAAGCCTGCAGACTAGCTACCCGGGCATACACAACAGAAAAGAGACAGTTTGTCTCAAACAAGGTGGAGGAAGGACCAATACCAAGCCATGACTTGTGCACACTCAAACTCTCACACAACACACACACAGACACACACACACCTCAATATGCACATTGTAGAAAGGAAGGAAGGGAGAGAGGGAGCAAGGGAGGGAAAGGAAGGCAGGGAAAGAGACAGAGAGGGAAAGGAGGCAGGGAAGACAGAACTTTCATGCCAAACACTGTGTTAGGAGAACAGAAAGGAGAGCATATATGTGCAAGCGCCTAGGTGAGAGGAGGGTGAGACTAGAAGCTAACTTTCCATTTTACAGCCCCCCAGAACTCCTTCCTTTAGGCCCCAAATCACTAATACATTAACTCTTACTGTATTTTCTGCTGTCTCCTGTGAATGTCAGAATGCTGACTGCCTTGGCTGATTTCTTACATGGGAGAAGACAGAGACAGAAGGACACACTTCTAAATCCTTTACAAGAGACAAGAAGTATGCGTGGGAGACTGCCCGCTCTCAAAAGCCTACTCATTCATTACAGGACTCCACGCACCGTCAGTTGTGAGTTACCCAGAACATCAAAGTCTACATTCAGATCTAAGGGTCTCTCTAGACTACAGACCTGCTTATGGCTTTCCTGAAGTTCAGCAGTTTCATCCAAGGCATCTTTTATTGTTCCCACAAGTCGCTCTTTATTGATTTCAAATATTCTCAAGGTCGTTTTGGCCTGAGTAAAAGAAATACACAGTTTATAACAATTTAACAGAAAACCTCATGTTTATGTATTCTCCGCAGAACACAGAATTTAAGCAAAGACCAGAATACGCCACTATTAACAGTAGAGGCAGTATTAACACTGCTTTGATACAACAGACAAAGGCTGGCCAAGACCCAGGGCCCATCCTACCCCTTCCACTCATTTGCCACGTGACTTTGAGCAAATTATTGAACCTTCCATGTACTGTGCAGACAATTTTGTTAACCACTGAAATAGGAAAGACAGAAAAGACCAGTTATTAGATTCTGATTTATCGATATACTTAGTGACTCACTTGGAGCACTGCTTGGACCACCTATTTGCCAAGCACCATTTCACCTGCTACCTGGAACAGAACGACCTGGAGTAAGAGCTGAAACAACGGGTCGTTGCCCTTAACAACCTGCTGACTGCCACATATGCTTCGGAAAAACTCTCGCTTGCTCGTCTGCCCACTTTGTGGTTTGAGAATACAAACCAGACCCAGGATTGAAGCCTTTCAGGACTGTCCTGGCTTCTGTCCACTGGCGACATCTCCTCTCTTCCAGGCTCACAAGTGTCTGGAGTACTTATTCCACAAGATCCCACACTACTTACTCTGTGTCTCCTCCCCTAAACTTTATACTGTAGGAAACAACTTTGTTTCTATTGTTAAATGTTACACAACTTCAAGAGTGCTCAGATACAGACATACTTTAAACTTATCAAAGGAAAAATGAATTTCATCGATAGTTTCTCAAGTTTAAAAAAAAAAAAGAATACTTAAGAGTCTCTATATTTCAGGCTGGAGAGATGGCTCAGAGGTTAAGAGCACTGCCTGTTCTTCCAGAGGTCCTGAGTTCAATTCCCAGCAACCAGATGGTGGCTCACAACCATCTGTAATGAGATCTGGTGCCCTCTTCTGGCCTGCAGGGATATGTGCAGGCAGAACACTGTATATATAATAAATAAATATATCTTTAAAAAAAAAAAAAAGAGTCTATATTTCAAATACTAATGCAATATTTTATCATCTGATGTGATGGCTATTCTTGGTTATCAATTATATCTAGAATTAACTAAAACCCAAGCAAGCTGTGAGTGATATTTCTTAATTAAATCATTTGAAGTGAAAATACTCACCTTTAATCTGGATCTCAGATCCACCTTTTTTATGTTTTGTTTTATTTATTTATTTATTTATTTATTTTTGGGACAGGGTTTCTCTGTATAGTTTTGATGCCTGTCCTGGATCTCGCCCTGTAGACCAGGCTGGCCTCAAACTCACAGAGATCCGCCTGCCTCTGCCTCCCGAGTGCTGGGATTAAAGGTGTGGGCCACCACCGCCCGGCCTTAGATTCACCTTTAACGCAGATCTTTTGAGGTGGGAAGATCCACTTTCAATATGGGGACACCTTCTGGGGGCAGCCCACCTAGAGGACACGGAAGAAGGGAGCTTCGCTCTTTCCTGCTTGCCCTCACTCTCGCTGCCAAGTCCATTTCTTCCCTGGCATTAGAGCCGACTTTTTGGGGTTCTAGTGTATTCTGAATATCAGGTGGGACATCCAGTCTCATGGACTGAGCAACCACCGGATTTTGGACTCTCTGTTGGTAGAGTGCCATTGTTGGACTAAGTGGACCACAGCCTGTAAGCCACTCTAATAAATCCCCAATCAGATTGATCGATTAGATAGACAGACAGACAGACAGACAGACAGACAGACAGACAGACAGACGGTAATAGTCATCCCATTAGTTCTGCTCCTCTAGAGAGCTCTGACTAATATACCTAATAATAAAAATAACATGAAAACATAAATGTTTTTCAAAAGTGACAGACCAATTAGAGTAATTCAACTTACTTCAGCTATTTGTGATTTGAGAGCATTTGATTCATCTTCTAGGGATTGTATCTCTTTTAAAGTATCAGCCATCTGAAAAGACAGTATCAGACAATAAGTATTCAATAAGTCCCTTTAGCTCCAAGACAACATGCAGTAGTTAGGTGTATTGTTAATTTATTGCCAATAAAAGTGAGAGGCCAGATGAAGAGGCCTTGTCAGCTTGCTTACCATGTGCTCACAAGGACTTTACAAATTACGTGACAATAGTACGTCTTCTCAACTTCTATGTATCATAGAACTCTTCAGGTTCAAGATGAACCACTAATGTCACATTTTAAATAATCTCACACACATCAAGATTTTCCTTATGCCAGAATTTAAAATAGAAAGTTATAAAGTTTTTAATACATTTTTAAGTTAAAATATATATATATATCCTTCACTAGGTATATGATTACTCAAGTTACATTATACATGTTACTTCCACAGGGAATATGGGAAATTTCTATGTAAATGTATAAGAGTCAAGTGCGGGGGCACGCACTTGCAATCCCAGCTCTTAGGAGGCACAGGCAGGAAGATCGGGAGTTTGAGGTCAGCCTCGGTTATACAGTTACACAGTTATACAGACTGGGGTGTAGTCTAAGACTCTGTCTCAGCAAATGAAAACAACAAGCAAAAAGGAGTATGTAAAAAGACCTATGAGCACATCTAAAACGTGAAAAGATTAGATTTGGCAATTTTTGTCCTCAGGGTCTTCTACATTTTGTTTTTTACATGCACGAGTTTTTTGTCTTGTTTTATTTTGCTTGGGTTATATTTATTACTTGTTTGGATGGTTTGGGAGTTTTACTATTTTTATTTATTTACATTTTTGAAGAAGTGTCTCCTCTCCCTGTGCAGGCCAGGCTAGCTTGGAACCCCTGCCTCCTCCTCTCAAGTGCTAGGATTACAGGCTTGTGTCACTATGGCTGGATTACATGTCATATTTTAATCAATATTGTATTAGTATGTAAAATTCATAATTCTCCTGGAATACACAAGACTCACCAAATCATCTTGTTCAGAATGTTTAGCTCTCTCTTCTTCTAGTTCTTTCTCTAGAAAGAGTATTTCCTCTTCAAGTTTAGATTTCGAGCTTTCTAGATTTTCATAGGTTGCCTAAAATAGAAAGCCAACTTTAACAAGCCAGACATAAGAACTTTTAGTTAGGGTAAAAATCAGATGAGTATAATCAGACAAATTTATAAACACTTTCTACGTTTGTTCATTTCTCTGATATTTAAATAACAGCAGGTCTAGCAGTTGCCAGCAACTTCTGTAAAGAGCCTAAGTACTTCAGGCTCCCATCAGCTAACCATGAGAAACGAAGACTGCCCCTGAAGGAATTAACATGGTTACATTCCAATAAAACTTTATTTACAAAGACGGGGGAAAATCCACCAAGCACAGCTTGTCAACTGTTCTAAAGCATGTTAAAAAGCATGTTACGGGGAAAAAGGACAAGTTCAATTTATTATAAAATAAATTTTAAAATCAAGATTGCATCATCATATTTTCTGTAATCTTTTTAATTTAAGGTGATTAATTATTAGATTGATTTTTGGATTTAATACTATAACATACCTCTGATATTTGTGGTCCTTCAACAAACTTGTTTAAAAAAAAAAAAAAAGAACAAAACCAAAACGTGTTAAGTAGTTGTAAAAACTTTACCTATCATCTCCCCAAATTTGATTATTTTATTATAGGACTTCTTACTTGAATCAAGATTACTCTATTGGTTTGATTTTTACCTGCAAAGTCAACTCTCAAGCTTTGTAAAACTTGTATTACATTATATTATGTGTCCAACTATGACTACTACACCTAAAAATGTTCTCAATTACTAAAATTAGATAATTTTCTAAGGTATTCAGTATGGCCAAATCTCAACTTATATTACTCATTATTCACATAAATTTATTGTCATAACAACCTGGTATGTTTATATTACCTGTACACCAAGTCTGAATAAATATTTGTCTTTGTTACCCAGTAACAACTTTTCTTTTAGCATGCATGCCAAGCAGCTTCTAAAATTCTTTACGTGTTTTGTTTTGTGGCATTTGTTTTGTTTTGATTTTGTATATGTGTGTTTGTTTTTTGAGGCAGAGTTGGCAATCCTCCAACACTAGCCCCTCCATGTGCCTGAATGATAGGCATGCCCCACACCTGCCTAAATCTCTTTCATTCGGAGAAACTAATAAATTCCCATTGGGTTAGCACTTGTAACAGAGGCTCGACAAATAACACACAGCAACCACAAAAGGTTCCTCAGGCTCACCGAATCAAACACAGCAACTACAAAGTGTTCTTGAGGATATTCATAAGTAACAAAGAAAGAAAAAAAATTAAGGAATTTCTTTGGAGTCCAAACTTCTTGTGGATTCTACAAGGGCATTTTAAATCAGAAGACACAGACTTTCTACGGGGACAGACAATGACAGGACTGCCACGCTGGACTGAACACGTAAACCAAGGTCCAAGGTCTGTTTTCTATTTCACCATCAGCAGGAGCAGCTTGCTTCTACTATACAGGCTCACTACTCACTTTTTACAACCCTTCCATCTGTAAATAGTATCAAGGCACTCCATCACATCCTAATCTGTCTGCTAAGATGAATCATTGTGTCCTCTGAAACAGGAAAGTTAACTGTGTATCTCTCCTAAACTCCCCATTCAGTGACATCATGTTACAGACTGAAAACTGGCCATGGTAAGAGTGTGTAGACAGGGATTGGTCTGTAGACAGGAATTAAACATTCACCATGCCACTATTTACAATGTAAACCTCTGGTCTAATTCTCGTTAATGCCTACTATCATGGGAAGAAAAAAAGTAATATGGTCACAACTTACTTGTCTCCTACTATGTTTAAATTAGTAAAGAGTTCTATGTCTCTTTCCTGGAGCAAGCTATGTCAAAAAAAAAAAAAAAAAAAAAAAGGAATGGTCTCTTCAATGCATTCTTAGGAATACAGAATAAAGGATTTCTTTCTATAAATCTATAGATTCTGATAAATTCATTATATATCCCTTAAAACAAGTTGATAACAAGAGCTCAAACAAAACTGTTTTGTTTTTAAATGTTTTATGCTACCTACAAATGTTCTGTTTCCTCTAACTTTTTCTGTAAGTTTTAAGATCCAGATACGCCATTTCATATTTCTCTGAAATAATTATTTTTGAAAAGATAATGAATTTTTAAAGTTTGTTATTTAATAAGAATCTTTTCCCTAGCTTTTAAATCATACTTTTTGTTTTTTTGTATTTTTTTTACCTTCAAACTTTGTGCTTCTGTTGACTCCTTGTCAAAGTTGGCCTCCTTTAAAGATGACTCTAAGCCTTCACACTGAGTGAAAGAAGGCGACACGTGAGTAAAAACTACAAATTTTATCTCAAACTGTATCTAAATGGATGCGGAAGAAGCAAACAATCTATCTCCTCATGTGTCAAATTCCCTTGGATTTTCTGAGCTTAGTTTTGCAATCTAACAACTGTGATGAGCAAAGCCAGGACAGCTAACAAACCACAACCACCAGCTGGGGCAACAGATGGCAGAACTTTACCCTTGTGACCAGCAAAGTTGTCCCAAGTCTGCTGGGGGTGAACACTGTACCAGCAAGAGTGTGCTGAAGAGTATCCAAAGAAGAGAGTCGTCTATCACCCTCTGAACAAATTAACAGCTTCTCCAGTCTTCATTCAATAGAGCAATGAGTAGTAACTGGCCACCAGACATTTACATCAGATGACAAATAAGGAGAGTAAGGAAGATAAAATCTTTAAGAGACAGAATAATCATCGAGGAATAGAAACTAAGAATAATAAAATATAAAACATCAATCACAAGATTTGGCCAGTCTTTAAGGGGCGTGATTAAATTGAGGACTATGTTGTTCTGAATCAAGCTTCCTGCTGAACAGCAGGTAACACACCAAGGACAGAATCCGAAAGCCTCTGAGAACTATTTAGACCGTAAAGATGGATGAGAGGAGAGAGAGCCCTGCAGAAAGGCAAACCCAGCAGCGCACATTTCTTTTTCCTTACAAAAGAGACTCACTCGGGCAGGGAACTAGGTAAGGACTTCAGGAGAATTAGAAACCATGAAGAAACAATGTATATACTTCAGGACCTGCTGAGTCAGATGGGCTTTAGGACAGGATCCTGTGCTTGCCTGGATATTTCAAAAAGTATCCTTTTCATAACTAAGCAAGACAAAGACAGCACAAAAAAAAGAAAATAGGTCAGTGTGT
Source organism: Peromyscus nudipes (assembly GCA_902168325.1). Lineage (NCBI taxonomy): Eukaryota > Metazoa > Chordata > Mammalia > Rodentia > Cricetidae > Peromyscus > Peromyscus nudipes. Next base: position 13,089 of record CABHPH010158877.1, on the reverse strand, counting down.
CTGGTAACTACTACTGCAAAATTCTCAATACATTTCTAACAAATGGAACTTACCACTAATCTCAAGAAGAGTATATGCCTAAGCATGTGGGCTTTACCCAACACTAAGGCTGAACACAGTCATCCATCACTTCACCAGACCACATGAGCAAACAGATTAACACAAGCACACAGATCAACAGAGAGCTCTGAACAAAATTCAGCTTCCTTTCTTGACCAAAACTTGCACAGGTTTATGTCTAAGAGGAATGTCCCTGGACATAATAAAGGCCATTTATGGAGAATACAGCCAACCCAACAAATGGAGAGCAACGGAAAGCAGGGCCAACAGCCGGTTAACACAGTGCTGGAGTCCTACTGAGAGCAGTTACAAAACAAAGATTCCAAAGGTAACCAGATCAAAAAAGACATTATCTCTCTTTGTAGATAGCATGTGAGGTGGCCATCTCTGTTGTCAACTTGACCACATCTGTAATCAACTAAAACCCAAGCAGCCACGCACCCCCTGATCTTGACTGGATCGTCTGAGGTGGGAAGACACCTTCTGGAGGCAGCTCACATAAAAGCGCATGAAAGAAGGAAGCTTCTGCTTGCTGCCTGCTCGCCCCCAGTGTCACTGGCCGGTTCATCGACCCTGCTGCTGAGGTGTTCCTTGCTGATATTAGAACCTAGTTCTTCAGGATTCCAGGGTATACAGAAGACCCAGACAACTGGCCTCAAGGAATAAAGTGTCAGATTCTGGGCCTTTCGGTTGGTAGACAGCCATTGTCAGACCAGCCAGACCACAGCCTGTAATCCACTCTAACAAATCCCCTTTCCATGTATATATATTCATCCTATTGTGTTCCTCTAGAGAATCCTAACTTATATAGCATGTTATATATAGACAAACCCCTAAGACTGCCCCAAAAGCTACAGATCCAATGAATGAATTCAATAAAGCAGCATGATAAGTCTATTACATATAATGAACCAGCTTAAAAAGATACTAACAGCCGGGCGGTGGTGGCGCACGCCTTTAATCCCAGCACCCGGGAGGCAGAGCCAGGCGGATCTCTGTGAGTTCGAGGCCAGCCTGGTCTACAAAGTGAGTTCCAGGAAAGGCGCAAAACTACACAGAGAAACCCTGTCTCAAAAAACCAAAAACAAAAAAAAAAAAAAAAAAAAAAAAAAAAGATACTAACAAGGCGATTCACCATGGTAGTTTAGAAACAGTGTCTGGGAGACCAGGAGCAAGTAGAAGAAGAAAGATAATAATACCCAGCAAAGCACTAAGAGCTACAGAAAGGTGAACCAGACTTCTTGGGATTTCCTCCACAAGCACATCCAGGCACACCAGGAAGCAGGCCGAGCTGAGCCCCACCAGGGAGGCGCCCATTAAGGATTCCAAGCAGACATTCAAATCTGAGGCTGGACTTAGCGACCAGGGAGGAAAATAGACCACAACACTCAAAAAAGGAATAGGGGATCTGAGAGAGAGCCTTCCAATGACCACTATTCTCCTCCCTGCCACTGTGTAGAGGAGCAGGGTTCAGAACTGGGACAGACCATGGGAAGAACTAACTTGGAGGCTGAATCCACCAGCAGAAGAGACCAGGTCAGCAGATTACAGACACTAAAGTGCCACACAGAACACAGGACCCTCAAGCTGAAAAAACTACAAGCCTCATCCTCCCACCCCGCTATACTGCCCCCTGGGACAAGTAATGCCTGGGACCAGAAAAGAAGCTGCAGAACTTGGAGGAGCATCCAGATGAGACATTAGGCCCCAGCAGCACAGACCGTGGAGACAGCAGAAGCTAAGGGATTCCCACACCCCTAGTCCAGGCATGCCAGGAAGGAGCCATACAAACCCCAGGAAACCGGGGTACTGTAGCGCAGGAAGGAGCACGGACCAAGAACACAGCCTCTCTATTTCATGTTATTCCTCATTTTGTTTTTATTATTTTAACCTTTAATTTCTATTTTCCAATTATTTATACATAATGTTTAATTATTAATTTCATTTATTTTTTTTTACTCTGAACACTTTTTTTTTTTTTTTTGGTTTTTTCGACACAGGGTTTCTCTGTGTAGCTTTGCGCCTTTCCTGGAACTCACTTGGTAACCCAGGCTGGCCTCGAACTCACAGAGATTCACCTGGCTCTGCCTCCCGAGTGCTGGGATTAAAGGCGTGCGCCACCACCGCCCGGCTACTCTGAACACTTTTATACTTTAGGTGTTTGGTCTGTATGTGGGAACTTGTGTCTTGGTGGGAAAGTCTCTTCTATCTGTCCTTTTTCCTCTAAATCTAATACACAATATTTTCTCCGTTGCTTTTCATACCTCTGACACTTACTCTTTTCTTCTTTTTCTAATGTCCCCTTTCATTCATTTCCTAAATACTGATAGACAACATTTTCTCTCTTCATACCTCTAACACCTTTAATCCTAGCACTTAGGAGGCAGATGCAGGTGGATTTCTTTCAGTTCCAGGCCAGTGAGGGCCACACAGTGAGACCCTATCTCAAAAGAAGCACGAAGGATAGTTGATTGGACTGAAAATCAAGATGCAACTATGTGCTGTCTCCAAGAAACTCAAATAACCAGGAAAGGTATCCAAAAACTGAGAGTCCAAATTGGAAACAAACCTAGCCGGCAAAAGGAAGCTGCAAAGGAGCTGGCACAGCAATTCTCGTGTCTAACTGGGTAGACTTCAAACCAAAGCCACTGAGAGGAGGCATGGAGGCCACTGCATAGTACATTAGGGACGATTCACCAAGAGGCTGTAACTGAGGGAGGTGTAGTTGGAAAGGAGGAGCTTGGAAGAGCAGGGAGTTGGGGGAGAAGAATATGATCCAAGTACGTTAAATATATTATATATGTACGAATTGTGAAAAAATAACTTTAAAGCAGCCAGAAAGCTTCTTATAAAGCTAAACTATACCCAGCCTAATGACCTGCCAACCTAGTACTAGATATTTAATAAGGAGAAATTAGAACACATGCTACAAAAATAAACTTATAGAAAAAAAGTTCATAACTTTATTCTTAATAGCCAAGATCCAGAAATAATAATACCAAGAAATGAGTTGATAAGCAAGTATGTGCACTGATACAGCACAAATTTACTCAGCAGGGGAAAAAAAACCTAACTATGTTCACAAAAGAATGACTCTCATAAAACCAATGCCGGCTGTAAAGCCAGCACCAAACAGCATGACTTCCTTTATGCAGACTCTTCAGCTAACAAAACTAATGTCTCACTCCACAACAAGTCCATGGAGAAAGAATACTCTTCAGTTAAGTGAGGCTAAGAAAACCAGACAGCCAGATGCAAAAGAATGAATGAGGATTTCCACTTCATACTAGATATGAAATTCAATTCCACACAGATCATGGACTTAGAGTTAAATCTGTAAAACTTCTACACAAACACAAGTGTAAATCTCTGCCACCCTGAATTAATCTCTACTTATATCTATAACCCAGAAGCACAAGAATAATAAAATAAACTGATCATCATCAAAATTTGAAACATTTATGTTTCAAATGATACCATGAAGCCAGGGATGATGGCGCATGCCCAAATTTCCAGTACTCAGGAGGCAGAAGCAGGCAGATCTCTGAGTTAAGGCCAGCACAGTATACATAGGAAATCCCAGCCCTCCCTGGGCTAAACAGTAAGACACTGTGTCAAAAAGATACCTGGAGGAGGCTGGCTGGAGAGGTGGCTCACAAGAGCCTGTAACTCCAGTTCCTAGTGCCTTTTTCTGACCTCTGAAAGCACCAGGAACTCACATGGTATACAGATATACATTCAAGAAAAACACTCATGCACATAAAATAATAAATAAATCTTTTAAAAAAAACAAACACACACACACACACACCATTAAGAAAGTAAATAGAGGGGGCTGGAGAGATGGCTCAGCAGTTAAGAGCACTGGCTGTTCTTCCAGAGGACCTGAGTTCTGCTCCCAGGACCCACATGGCAGCTGACAACTGTCTGTAACTCCAATTGCAGGGGATCAGACATACATGCAAGCAAAAAACACCAATGCACATAAAATAAAAAATAGTTTTTTTAAAAAAAGAAGAAGAAAGTAAAAAGAGCCAGGCAGTGGTGGCACACGCCTTTAATCCTAGCACTCGGGAAGCAGAGGCACGAGGATCTCTGTGAGTTCAAGGCCAGCCTGGTCTACAGAGCGAGATCCAGGACAGCCAGGGCTACACAGAGAAACCCTGTCTCTGAATGTGTGTTATTTGGAAACAGAGCCTTTAAAAATAACTAGGCTAACATGAGGCGGTTAAGACGACCCTCACCTAATATGACTGGTATCCTAAGAAGAGAACATTAGGTCCGGGTGAGACAGGGCAAGCAGACAGTGCTATCTACAAGTCAAGGGACAGGTCACAGAAGAAGCAAAGCCTGCCTACACCTCCATCTTGGACTCTTAGTTTCCAGAGCTGTAAGAAAATTCACTCCTGCTGCTAAAGTGGCATTTAGTCACAGCAGCCCCAGCCAGCTAATATAAAGCCCAAACGAAAACAGTAAGTAGTCTCTACACAATGACAAGTAAAGGTACCTCTACATCCTTGATAAGCAAAAATCTGACACATTATACTACATTAAAATTCTAATTCTAAACCTCTACCTTCTAAGACAACAAACAAATCAGAAATAGAAGCCACAGGGTGGAAGATACCTGCAATCCCTACATCTGAGAAAACCTTTATATATAAGATATAAAACATTAAAAACAAAAGCCCTGTTTCTATACATATGTATACATATGTATTTTGTATGACATACAGAGAAAAAGACTGTGAGTGCCTTTAAAAGGGTGGAAGTGGGCCAGCAAGATGGCTCGGTAGTTAGGGGCTTGTTCCAAGACTGACAACCTGACTTCAGTGCCTAGGACCCATATGTGAAAGGAGAGAACTGACTCCTCCATGTCCTACGATCACCACACAAATGCCTTGGGACATGTGCACATTCACAGACACATATAGACACACACAATAATAATAAAGTAATTTTTTAAGGTGAAAAAGACTTAAAAAGGCAATTTCACAAAAGAATATCCAGATGAGCAATAAGCATATCAAGGCGCCCCACCTCGTTCGTTCATCCGGGAGAGAAACACCACACATCCCCAGGGTGGCTGCTAAGAGAATGCTAAGTGATGGAGCGGGGGAGCAAAGGAACTCTCCATGGAGAACCCGTTAAGTTCCACACTCTACCCTGAAGTCATTTTCAAACATGTCTTACCTCCTTTTGAGCAAGGCTAACTTTTTCAAGTAGTTTACATTTTTCTTCAATTTGCGCAGAAAGCTCAAGAGCCAATTTTTTTTCTCTTCCTGAGAAAGCAAAAGAAAGATTATTATTATGACTAAACTGTTATAAGTTTTTAAATTATATACAACCACAAGATCTAAAATAGAAAAAAAAAACAACTTACCCACATAAAATCGGCTTCGAATCTGAAATAAATTTTTAACAAAATTACATTAAAACAAATATACCTTCAAGTCAATCTATATGACTTCTACTCCCAACTTTAAATAACAACTTTCTTACCGCCTTACATTGAATGAATTCCCAAAAGCATTCTATTTCCAATGAAACAATGCTACATAGTAAGGTCTCCCACTGAAGACTCACATTGTGTGTTATCGTATTAAAGGCTCAGAAACAGCTTCATTCCAAAGACCCCTGTTTAAGTTCACTTAAACCCAGGTTTCCCACACATATTTGGCCCTAAGGCGAAGTAATTTAAGGAGCCCCTATTTTTAAGTCTCCTACTGTTAATAGCCTAAATAAAAGTCTACAAAATATTATGGGGCTCTGGACCTGGACTGACTCTTAAAAACTCATTAGCCTTTTTCCTCTTTACGCTTCAGCTCTCAATGAAGGAGGGATAAACCCACCGTGAGAGCAGTGGGGCTAGGGTCAATGATCAGGGAAAACAAACAAAAGGAGACTCACACCACCTAGAAAATACGGAGAGACAGAAAATTGGAAGAGAAAAATTGAAAAGACAAGATATAATGGGACGTGTGTAAACAGCAGAGAAGGGAGGGGCAACACCAGGTGGAGGGCTCCTTCTGGGGGGAACCGGCAAACCATGAAGAAATTAGAAATGAAGTCAGAGGCACAAGGGCCAACATCTAAAAAGAAGTCTGAGAAAGAAAAGGGTATATTATCCCTCCCTCAGAAAAACACTTAAGTACAGGAAGAAGAAATGCAGGACCCAGGACAGGGCACCTCTACACAGCAAGCCAGGGGGGCGAAATCAGGGGTGATTAACTGAATAGAAATGGCAGCAGTGGTTTTATTCTAGGTTGGCAGGTAGATGCACCTGCTGGCTTTTTATACTGTGAAAAATAAACACAGACACCCCCCCCCCAAAAAAAAGTAAGAAAGAATGGTGGGGCCTTTGTCCTCGTGTATAGTACCCCACAAAGAAAATCCTTTAAAAAATCCTTACACACAAAAATATTTCTCTAGATCTATACTCAGTTTCTAATCACTACATATTACCATGAGTAACCCAGAACGCTATGACCTAACTTACTTCCCTGAAAGAACAAGTAAGTTTCTCCAATTAGTTGTTCAATCGAAAGACAGAATGAGGGTTGGAGAGATGGCTCAGGGGTTAAGAGCACTTGTTACTCTTATAGAGGACCAGGGTTCAATTCCCATCACCCACATGGTAGCTCACAATCATCAGTAACTCCAGTACCAGGGGATCCAATGCTCTCTTCTCACCTCCATGTGTACCAAGAACAAATGTGATATATACACATACACGCAGGCAAAACAATCATACATATAAATTAAAATAAACAAATTAAAAATAAAATAAATTAAAAAACAAACCCCGGAATGACCATTTAGTATGCGGTGGTTACTTACTGATCGGAAGCCTCTCCACACAAACAGGAGCACAGTAAGCAATCCGAGAGTGAGCACACAGATCACCAATTCCAATGAAAAACCGCTGGAATCCAAGCCTGCTCTCATGTCTTCAGGCAATGCTGCCACAACCTTCGAGACAAAGCAAGTTCCGCCTATAAACATGCACCTTCCACAGTGCTACTATAAAGAGGTACAGGCGGCTGTGGTCTACTCTACTACTACAAAATGGGCAACCATATGATACGAAGCCAAAAGCCTCCAACCTTGTTTTCTGGCAACTCACAATCGCTCTTACTGAGTGATAAAGAGCACCAGTGTGGTGAAACACAATGGTTTTCAAACAGCAGTTATGAGGAGTTTCCTCAGAGCTTAACTCCAGGAGGGTTCGAAGATAAGGACAGAGTGTCAAGAAAAGAATATTGGGGACTCTTAGATGTGTTTAAGATGTGTTACATTCATCAATGCTGTGGAATATTTGCTTAATGAGACAAAGATGTGTTGCATGCTTTTTTACGTGTGTGTGAATATGTACAGGTGTCTGTGGGAACCAGAAGAAAGTGTCAGATCTCCTGTGATCTGCCTGATGTAGGTGCTGGGAACTGAACTCAGGTCCTCTGGAAGAACAGCCAGTGCTCTTAACCTCTGAGCCAGCTCTCCAGCCCCCTGTTGCATTCTTTTATGCTGCATTTGTTTAACTCTGTGAAGCTGTGTTACTGTGCCTACCTAAAACATCTGATTGGTCTAATAAAGAGTTGAACAGCCAATAACCAGGCAGGAGAAAGGACAGGAGGGGCTGGCATGCAGCGAGAATAAATAGAAGGAGAAATCTAAAGAGTGAGCATGAAAAGGAGGAGAGGAGGGCACCAGGGGCCAGCCACAGACTAAGAAGGAAACAAAGATATAGACTAGAGAAAGGTAAAAAGTCTAGAGGCAAAACATAGTTAAAGAGAAATAGAATAATTTAAGTTAGAAAGCTGCCTAGAAACAAGTCAAGCTAAGGCCAGACATTCATAAGTAAGAATAAATCTCTGGCCAGGCGTCAGTGGCACACACCTTTAATCCCAGCACTCAGGAGGCAGAGCCAGGTGGATCTCTGTGAGTTCAAGGCCAGCCTGGTCTACAGAGTGAGATCCAGGACAGGCACCAAAACTACACAGAGAAACTCTGTCTCCCAAAAAAAAAAAAAAAAGGAATAAATCTCCATTTATTTATTTGGGAGCTGGATGGCAGGCCCCCAAAGAGTAAAAAAATACCAACTACAAAAGAGCATCAATGACCTGGGTTGGGTGCTTTTCCCTGACTTCAAGTTCATGTTTTATCTATATGCATTGGGTTTGACAAAAAAAATTTCCCTGCAGAGGAAAAACACAGACGTGCAGTTTGTTGGTGGGGTCGGGGGAGTGGTCAGAAAGCAACTGATAGAGCTTTGAATCTGAGATTTAAATCCTTCCCTTCTATCTCTTGAGTTAAAATAATACAGTTTGATCACAAGGAGAAAACAACCCTAAGAATGCTTGATTCTTTTCCAGGCATCAACACAGACCCTCTAGAACCTCCTTCATCCACAATCTTCCCACTCCGGGGTCTGACAAAATCAACACCAACAAACAAATCCTTCAGCAGTTACTCTCTGTAAAATCTGTTTTTAGCTCTTATGTCTACAAGGGCTCCTTCCAAGCTGCTATCTACTGTTTATTAACTTCTATCAAATACATGCAATATTAGGCTCCTTTTTACAAATCCCTATATCTTTATTTTCCTGTGTACATCTGTGACTCCAGACAGGATCCAAAGAGGAGGAGGTGTACAGCCTCTTCTCTGGGTTTGATGAAGAGTTCCTTTACCCTTCTGTGTTAGCCTCTTAAGGTACAGCACCAACCTTAAAAGAGCACAGGAAAGGGAGAAAAACCTTTTATCCTGATTCTGTCTCTCCTTTCTTCATCTGGGTCCAATACACAAAAACATGATATCATACTGTTAAGCAATGATAACAAGGATTTGCCTCCAGGATCACAAGGACAGAATTTAATAAAAGGCAACTATTTCCATCATCTCGCCCCCAAAGACCATGAGTGTATAACCAAGGCCTCTCCATTCCTCCTCCTGAAGTGCTTCCACACCACACAGCTTAAGGCTTGCAGTGGACTGCATATTTTACCTCTCCCTGGGCCCACCCCCCTCCCTCAGTGGGTTATTCTATTTTGTCACCAGGCCCCAGATACTAACTGATCATAAAAACAAGTGGATTGACTACTCTGATATCAGATTTTTTTTTTAAAAAAAAAAAGACTTTAAGACAAAAAATGTTACTAGAAACAAAGACGTGATGGCAAAGGTTAGCTCAGTCTTTAAGATATTTTACCTAACAAGAGAACCACACAATGAAGTAAATCTGATGAAGTAAAGGGAAAACAGACAATTCATCAATAGTTGTCAGGGATTTCAAGATCTCACTTTCAATGAATCAGCATGAGAAGAGAAAACTGAAACCACATTACAAACCAGCCAGACCTAATATACTAACAAACTACTACACAACAGCAGCAGAAAACACATTCTCAAAAGTACACGGAAGAATCTTCACAACAAAGCCACACATCAAGCTAAAATAAACCTCAATATGTTTTCTTTTTTTCTTAAATATCAAATCACAGGGCCATCCTGGAGAAATGGCTCAGCAGCTAAGCACATTTACTGCTCTTGCAAAGGACCAGAGTTCAGTTCCCAGAATCCACGTCAGGCAGTCCCTAACTGCCTGCCCATGACTCCAGCTCTAGGAGATCTGATGCCCTCTTCTGGCCTCCTCAGGCACCTGGACCCACATGCACAGACACACACAGAGACACACACATATACACACATATAATTTAAAATAATAAAAATTCATTTAAAAAATTCCAATCTTAGGCCGGGCGGTGGTGGCGCACGCCTTTAATCCCAGCACTCGGGAGGCAGAGGCAGGCGGATCTCTGTGAGTTCAAGGCCAGCCTGGGCTACCAAGTGAGCTCCAGGAAAGGCGCAAAGCTACACAGAGAAACCCTGTCTCGAAAAACCAAAAAAAAAAAAAAAAAAAAAACAGGAGGGGCTGGCAAGACGGCTCAGCAGGTAAGAGCATTTGTCTTTCTTGTAGATGACCCAGGTTTGGTTCCCAAGATCCATCCACATGGTGGCTCATCACTATCCACGAATTCAGTTCCAGGAGATCCAACCCCTCCTCTGGCCTCCACCGTCATCAGATACACACAGTGTTCAAATATACATGCAGGCAAAGTACTAAATACACATAAAATAAATCACTTTTAAATGTTTCTTTTAAAAAAAAAAGGAAATCTGGAAATTTTACAAGTGTGGAAATTAATAATAAACTACTAAATAACCACATTATTGGGAGTCGAGGCACATTAGTGCCATGAGTACATAGAAGTCAGAGGACAACTTCAGGTTTTCGGTTCATACCTTCTACTTTTTTTGAACCTGGTTCTCCTATCATTCACGGTCACATATACCAGACTAGCTGGCCCATAAGTGTCTGGAGCCTCCTGCCTCCTCCTCTAACTAACGGGAGGGATCAACTAGAATCACAGATGCCTATGCTCTGTCCAACTTGAATGTGGGTTCTGGGGGTCTGAACTCAGGTCACCAGGCCTGTCTTACCCACTGAACCATGCCTCCAGTCCAACTAGAGAAATCAGAAAATACTTCCAGGGGCTGGTGAGATAGATCAGCAGTTGGGAGTACTAATTGTTCTTCCAGAGGACCTGAGTTCAATTCCAGGCACCCACATGGTCCATAACTCCAGTCCCAGGGATCTGACACCCTCTTCTGACATCTTCAGGCACTGCAAACACATGGTGCATAGACACATGCAGGATCAAAATATCCATGCACATAAAATAGTTGTTTTTTTTTTCAAATAAAAATACTTTCAGATAAATTGAAAAAAAATGCAACACAACAAAACTTATAGAATACATCTAATTCAGTGCATAAAGGGGAAATTTATAGTTTTAAAGGCCTTTTTTAAAGTTATTGGGCCAGGAAGATGGCTCAGCAGGTAAGAACTTTGCCACCAAGCCTGAAGACCTGAGTGTGAACCCCAGAACCCACATGGTAGAAGGAAAAAACAGACTCCTGGGTCCTTGGATGTCCATGCAACACACACACACACACACACACACACACACACACACACACACACACACGAATGTAATTTTTAAGCTAAAAAAAAAACAATACCATAGTAAAAGAAGTAAGGAAAAAAAAGACATCTCAGCAGATACTAAGAAAATATTTAACAGAACCAAACACCCTCTAATAATCAAGAGACTTAGCAAAGTAGGATTACATTTCTCAATCTGACAAACAGCACCGATATTACAAAACCCACAGCTAACACCATCCAGAAGGTGAAGAGGACTGGTCCCCTAAGACCAGCAACAAACACACCCACATAGCCCACTGAACCACAAAAAATTCTGAAAAGTCTGAAAAATCTCTCCATGTCCCTCATTATCAACCTTACCAAAACCAAGTGTTGCTAACTGTTAGGTGTGTGCGTGTGTTGCGGCTGTTGCATGAGCATGCCCAGAAAAGCCAGAGGTTGACCTGAAGATGTCTACCTTCTCCACCTGAATTTTTCTGAGACAATGTCTCTCGCTGAATCTAGAGCTCACTCATTCTTTGCGAAGCTGGTGACCAGTGAGCCTGGGATTCCCCTACATACACCTCCACCCGGTGCCAGAGCTGAAGGGCACCGCAAGCCTCGCATGTACGCATTTGCATTTACATTGCGTGTGAGGGCTCCAACTCCAGATCATGCCAGCACTTTACCCACTGAGCCATCTCCCGGGGCCCTAATGCTTGATTTTAGGGAGATGTGTGTGTTTTGAAATTACCTCTCATCTACAATTTGCTTCTCTTCCCATAAACCCTATCTCAGTAACTTAGCGGACACAGCCAGAAATTTAGGATTGTTCTAGATTCTTCCCACATCCCACACCTCTCCACAGCTAATCAGGAAAGTCATACCCATTTTAGCTCTAACTTCCTATTTGCCCCATTTAGGACCAACTTCTGTATCCTTACCACTGTCATTTCTCCTGCCTGCTTTTTGTCCCCTGACGCCTGAACGACATACTATCAGGAAAATCTCTATTTTTTTCTAAAAGTCTCACCACTGAAAAGCCTTCGGTGACTTCTGCACCCTGCAGCAGTCCTTGGGACCCACTTGTCTACAGAGGGCATTATTTCACATCACACCCTTGGCTCACTTTATTATGCTCTGGGCAGCAGAGCTCCTGTCCACGCTGTGTTTTCACATCTCATCCGCTTAAACTATTTGCTCGGCCTCTAAAGACTTTCCCAACAACCCAAGAAAAAGACAATCTCTCCCCACTTTGTTCTGCATGTGTGCTCCAATAAGCAATAGGCTTCTACTGTGAATTAAGTTTGTGGGTTCTCTCCCTTCAAAGACAACCAAAACTCTTAAAGTTCACTGAGAACCTCCACAGAGCTTTTTCACTCACGAGCGGGTGCACTAACTACACTACGGTTGGATAAACGAACCATGAGCATGGCAACACTACTTTAAATTCACAGAACAAGATAATCAGAACTGGTTCATCCAACAGCCGCAACGTTTAAATGGTCTTTTTAAAAATGCAATGCAGTTTCCAAAAACTGTGTATGTGTGGGTGTGTGTATATGTGTGTGTGTCCCTAAACAAGTCAACAGCAACAACAAAACCATCTACAAACACTTAGAGCAAAACCTCTGCCACCTGATTACATATGTGTACACACACACACACACACACACACACACACACATTTTGGATCCTGATCCTTCACTATCTCTAGAGTTTACAAGAATGTCTTTTGTATTGTTACTACAATACAAAAAGGAGGGCGGAAACTACGGTTAAAGCATCTCAAAAGGGCACTCTTTATTGGGGAAAAATAATGCAGAATTAAAATCTCAGCTCTGGCCCCAGCTTAGGCATCCTCTTAAGCCAAGAAGTTTCATCAGCAAGAAACTCCAGTTTCCGGCAGTCGGAAGAACCACGTGTAACTGACCCCCGTTCAAAATAAATAAACGTTCAGGCAAATCTGACTCGGGAGTCGGGAACGATCCGGGCCCCTCCGGGACTTCCACGTTGCCTTCCGGGTCCCCGGGCCCCTTTTTCCC
>CABHPH010158876.1:0-40185 GCA_902168325.1 Peromyscus nudipes | reverse complement strand
CACAGGTTGAATGTGGAACTTCATCCACACTTTAAACGTATGTCAGTTGTGGGAAAAAAATTCTTGTTGGTAAAAACACAAATTATTCAGTCCAACAAGCATTTCTTCTTCTAATTTTTTTCTCTCTCGCCTTACAGCCCATGCTGGACTAACTCATAGTGTATGTAGCCTAGGCTGGCCCCAAACTCTCAGTCTTCCAGACCCCTCCAGGTGTGTGCCATCACACCTAGCTCTGACAGGTACTTCTTAATGCAGACAGGTAGTGTGCACAGGACTGGTCTAGAAGACGTGGGGGGGGGGGAATGCCCGCAATGAGCTGGGCATTGGTTAGCCTTCTAGAAAGTAGCATGTGATGTAGGAGACATCCGTGGGACTAGATTGTTAGGATGACATCGTGGGACACAGAGATGGAGGGAGGGTGCCATGGTGGGTGCCCAGAGGAGTGAGAGAATGTCAGTAGGCAGTGTAGGTGATCGAGCCCCCGAAGCTTGGGGTAAGAAGGGGTAACCTGACTTAAGAGCCTGGTATCACTCTCTGGAGAAAGACCATCAGGAAAGGCTGACTGACTGTGAAGCCCTTGACTGTCAGCTCAAGGGGTGCATGTTTGAATGAGCAGGTGATGGGCCGCTTGATTGGATTTAGCCTCTTGGCAGCAAGGTGGGTGGGTTAGAGTTCCAAGATGAGAATCACAGGCCCTCCCTTGGAGACTGCTCCAGGAATCCTGCTAAGGTAGAAACCAAGGGGAAGTAGAAAGGCATTGAGTGGGAGTGACAGACAGAGTGGAACCTGGATTATGGAGATGGAAGAGGCTGAGCTCAGCCCAGGACATGTGATTCGCAGATGTGCCGCAGTGTTGGGAAGGTGGGCATGTGCTCAGTGGAAAGCTTAGAATGGAAAGAAGCACTACGGAGTCACCCACAGGAGCATCTAGAATGACCAGAGGCTAGGTGAGGGAGGGCAGCAGGGCTAGAGACATCTGCAGAGGGATGGAAGGACAAATTTTAAGAAAGGATGCACAGAGAGGAGGGGAAAGAGTCTAAGATGCTGCCTCGAGGTGTTGCACGTATCAGGCAGGCAGGACAGTTTGTGTGGACACTCTGCTTCTCTGCGTGCCATGCATTACATGCAGGAGTAGTGCAGAGCAGTGCCAGCATCGTCTTCATGGGTTATGATCCTGTGAAATGTGTTTATGATGGACCGCACCTCTGCCTTTTCCAGAAATGCGTGAGCGCGGCCCAGTTAGCTGGCCCATAAAGACATCCCACCTGTTAGCCACAGTCTGTGCAATACGTGAGGGAATGGTAAGAGTCCTAGGAATGGAGCGCTTCTCACAGGCAGGGCCCTCCTGTCTGCCTTCTCCTGAGACCCTTCTTCTTTCCAAGCCTGGTGTGTGCAGCACACCCAAAAAGATGCCCCAGGCTTACCAGAGGACTTCGCAAGTCCCCATTGCAATCCTCTAGCTTAACACTGATGCTTGAATGGTCCTGCTTTTCTTTCAGGAAACCTGTTTTCAGACAAGCGCTTATGGCCAGTGAGTGATGCTCATCTTAGGGGATAAATGAGAGGTTACACATGCAGACTACTGGGTTCTTTTAATAGATGTTTTCCTAGAGGGTCCCCCTGGCAGCCCTTCCTCAGCCTCTTTTGTCATGCTTTGCCCCAGCTTGAACCAATGCTGGGCCTCACAGAGGACAGCTGTACTACAACACCAAACCACGGGTACCCAGGGCAGCTACACCATTAACCAGGACTGCACATGGTCCCACTGGATCTGACCTATGTCTCTTTCAAATGACCTTGGAGAGCATGCTGGCCTGGTCACCACCACCCTGCAAGCCTCCTGCCTCCCAGCGCCGCCTGCTCTTCTTGCTGGCTGACAGCTGAGCTTTCATCCCAGGAGCCTCTGACTGTGTGGGAGGAGGATTCCCATGGAAACCCCAGGAGGAGGGGAGGCTGGGGAAGCCCTCATTGATTGAGCTCTAGGAAGATGGGAGCGGCAGGAGTCAGGAGTCACCTGGACTGGACAGATGGCTGCTTTTGTGAGTGCTGGGGGAGAAAGGCTGGCCGAGCCAGTTGTAGAGTGAGCCCCCTGTGTGCTTATGGGAAAATCTAATGGACATCTGTGATTAAAGCCTTGGGGGTTCTATAGTTTATTCGCTGCTGGTAGGTTCATTCTGAGTGATCATCTTTTAATAAAATACCTATCCAATTTAGTGTCTGTAGCAAGAAAAGCTTACAAGTAGTCCATAGGCTCCTGGACCAGGCAGGTCTCATTAACCCTGAGGTAGCCGTCTGGAAGAGTCTGAGGTAGCATGATGCCTTACGCATTTATTTACACTGCAATTGCCAAGCCATTCACCCACCATTTTCTCTGTACCAGACCCTTGTAGATGAAGTCTTGGGAACTCAACCTGGGCAACTCAGCTCCTGTTCTGGAGGTGTCCCAGTCCGGGCTCCTCATGTTAGGTGCTGTGGTGGGGACAAACACAGGGCCTCTGAGAGCCTGGAGCCAGTCGGGGGAGGTGTTTGTCCAAGAGTTGTGAATAGCCAAGCCGAGTGGAATTTCTCAGCTAGCACATGAGGGAGGTGTGCAGAGACAGGGAGGGACAGTGGCACCCAGGCAGGGAGATGGAGAAAGGGGTTCAGTGAGGGCTGTGGGCTGGGAAGGTACTGTTGAACATCCTAGGAGGGTGAAAGTTTGAACTGTCTCTTAAAATCCTAAGGAGGGTGTAAGCAGAAAGCGCGGTCCAGGCTTGTTTGTTATTATTATAAATGAAACTTACCATCTACTAAAGGAAGTTTAGTGATGTCAAATGGCCTTGCTCTTTCATTCCGTCATTATTCACAGCTGTCACTGGTTCTGACCCCTCTGGGGTGCATTTCCCTAGAGGGGAGTAATTGGATTGCATACGTTCCTCTAGCTGTGGGTCCCTAGGGGGACATCATTACCGCTAGTTAAAGGAAGGTATGAAACTTGCCCTGGTCCCTGACCTCAGCAAAGCTAAACCCCAAGGCCACCCTGAAGGGAGGGCATGTCACTCAGCCGTCACCGAATGCCTACAGTCATCAGGGTCCTTGTAGACAGACCTCTCCCCTCTTAAGCCCAGCCAGCCAGACCTTTTGAGACCGACTTGACTGTGGAAAGTGTGATATAATATGCAAAGCACTGAGGCTTTTGGAGCGGTGTGGGAAGAGGCTGCTTCACGGTGCCTCCTTGCCCTGCTGAGTAGTAACACCCACCAGGGTCCCAGGAAGGGCCGTTGGCAATCTGAGTTTTTGTTTTCCTGCTCGGTCATGATTGAAGCCTCCGAATGAAGCAAGCGGATGCTCTAGATAATGTCTTTAAGCATCGCCATTGGAGCATGGCATACACATTCAGTTTGGTTTGGGAAGTGGATTCGGTCCTCTCTGGTGTGCTTCGGTGTGCCTGCTGCTTATTGGGTTTATTCCCATCAGGAAGTTAGGCTCTATTGTTATGTCCTGTGTGCCTGGCCATGGACCACATGCTGCAATAGGGAAGAGAGAACAAATGTGGTTGGCTAGAGGGAGGGGGGAGGGACTAAGCATGGCAGAGTCATTGTTGTGTCCCCAGCTCTCCGCTACAGAGTGCCTGGCACACACCAGGCATTTCCTAAGTGTTTGTTGAATGAATAAATGAAGCAGAGGAGGTGTAGAGCGGTGTCTGTGGAGGAGACCAGCAGATTAAAGTCAAGAACCAGCTGTTTGGAGAAGATGGCATGTACTGTGCTCCATGTCCTCACTGCCCCCCCCCCCCTTTCCTTGCTCCATTCTCCTAGAGAGCCTCTCTGAGCTGGGTGCCTCCTCACAACAGCCTGCCTGTGTTCCTGCCCTGTGTGTGGTCCCTGCATTTCTCAAGACAGGAGGTGCTTCTGGGAGGACACAGAAGTGTAGAGACAGCTTTTGTTTCTGGGTTGGTGGCCTTAGCAAAAAGCAGATGACCAGGTCCAGAAAGATGTCCCTCCGGACTAGTCTGGGGTGTACAGAAGTTGGAGCAGGCCTCTAGAGACTCGGAGGACCAGGGCAGGTTTCCCGAAAGAGGTGGAAGAAGTCACCATGCTGGGACCCCGCCTCCAAATATCTCCACACTGTGAATTCTGGGCATTCAGAACAGACATTCCCTCCATAGCAGAATGCTACAGCAATGGCAGGGGGCACAGACAACTTAAGGACCCTTGTCCTTCCCAGGATTCCTGATGAGGAGGCTACTGATAACAGTTCCCGCCGCCGTGGAGGCAGGGAAGGCAAAGAGGGAGTCAACAGCGCTTTAGTGATGAGCCTCAGAAGTTAAGTCCTTGCCCAGGGCCCAGCAGATAGGCAGAATCCAGCCAACCTAGATCCCCTGGCTTGCGTTATATCGTACTGCTGCTGTTTTCTTTAGTGCCTTGACATTAATGCACATGAAGACCCTGCACCGGGGAGCAGAGAAGGGACAGTCTGTTTATATGCCCACCTTGTTATACCCCAAATGTCAGGAGCCCTGTCTGCCACTCATAGGGATAAGAACTTGGAGGGAGACTCTGCCAGAATGACCCAGTATGGAACAGTCAAGAGCTGGAAAAGAGCTGTCCCAGGGAATACTCTGGGACATCTGCAAAGTTGTCATGCTGTGTAAATGGATATAAAGGGGCGGGGGGAGTCAGTCATGCAGAATGGTGACAATGACCTGGAGGGAACTGTTCTAGACAGTATGGAGGATGATGTGATAACCCAGGCTTGCCCATCCAGCTACCCTAGGCTTGCTGTTCAACTAGTTATGTGACCTCGGTTCACATTATGCCGTGTCCCTGAAGCTGGGTCCTCCTTTGAATGAAGGAACATGCTGTCTGCCTCATAGTGCCTGTGGGAAGGCTGGCAGACTGACAGGCATCTGTAACGTCCTGGGTTTTCCACTGCATCCACAGGCTTTATCTTCATAGCTTCATTCAGTGGCCTCTCAGGGCCTCTTTGTGGGAACTCTGATCCTGCTACACATTGCCTGGTTTCAGTGGCTCTCTGGAGCATGGAGCAAATGTATATGACCCACTTACTCTTGTATCTTTCGTGCCTGCAAATCTAGTACCTAATAGGTGGTGCTGACAGCTGGTGGTCTTGGCCGCAGCTGTGGTGGCCTCTGTATGCCATGGTGGCTGGATCTGGAATTGCTTTCTTAGTGCTGATATTTAAGGGTAGTGATGGAGAGGCAAGAGAGATGGGAAGCAGATGAGGCTCTGAGTTCAGGATGGGACCAGCTCTGCCATCTTTTAACTGTGTCTTTTTGACTGGGCAGCATCCCTCACCACTTCAGTTTCCTAGACTATTATTATAGGAACATAAGGTGTCTTCTAATGAACTGTTGCCTCCCAGCTTCCACCCTTGGGCAGTCTGTATAGACTCACAGGTGTGTCCTTGGACCGTGTTGGGTCCAGCAATTGCATCCCCCTATTCAGGCCCTATGCTTCCCACACAAAAATCTGGGTTATCTTTTACAGTGTGGTTGGGGCTCAAGGGCTGGGTAAAATCAACAGGAAGAGTGAGAGGGCAAAAGCAAGCTGTCTTCTAAAACTGCCCTGGGATATCCGCTTTGCTGCACTCGGGTCCATCTTTTATCCCATTCTCCCTCCTTCTACTCTTCCCTCCACAGTAATATTCCTTGTCCGTTAGATTCCGTCTGTCTCTCGAATCTTCCATTCCAGTGCACTCTTTTCCTCACAGTGTTCTGTAAGATGTGTACTTTTTTTTTTTTTCAGCGCTGTGACAGAATACTTGACAAGGAACTTGAGGGAGAGTTTATTTGAGGTTCTAGTTCAAGGGGCCACAGTGCAGCATGGTGGGGAAGAGTAGGCTGCAGGAGTGGAGAGGGGCTGGTTACTTTGCATCAGCTGCCAGGAAGTAGAGACGTGGAGAGAAATGGGAAAATATCAAGGAAAGAGCGGGGAGATGCCAAATCCTATAGCTCCAGGCCCAGCCCCTGGAACTCATGATGAAATCATCTGGGCTCCAAAGAGCTTAGGTAGCCCAGCCCTCCAGGTCTGCCACCTTCAACATACACAGCCTCTCTCCTAGGCCAGATCTACTCTATACCTGCAACTTTCCTCAGCAGATGTCCCATAATTTTGACATCTCTAACATCCTGGGTTCTCCAGGGCAGCATAGATTTTTACCTTGGAAGCTTCATAGTAGTGGACTCTGAGGGCCTCCTTTCGGGCACTCTGACCCTCCCATGCATTGCCTGGTTTCAGTGACACTCTGGAACCATAGAGCAAGCCTCTATGATCTTCAATGCCTGGCTCAGTACCTTGTGAACCAAATAATACTGCCAACCTGAGATGTAGCCTGGTCACCTTGGTCACAGCTGAAGCGGTCTCTGTAATGCCTAGTGATATCTGGAACTGCTTTCCTAGGAAGTTGTTTGGATCAGGGAATCCCTTCAGATGCCTTCTTGGTTTAGGTTCTCTCCTTTCAATTCAAGTTGGGGTGTTTGATAAGGGGTGTCTTGTCTGCATAGATCTTTCCTATTGTCCTAGTATAGAGCAGGGGATTTCTCTTTAATGGAGTGAACTCATTCACAATGACAGCCTCTCCTACATCTGCCTGGTAAGCAACTTCCAACCTCCTCATTGTCTTAGTTTCTTCTCGATTGCACTGACCAAACACCGTGACTAAAGGGAAGCATTTAGTTGGCGTTGGTGGCACATGCCTTTAATCTCAGCACTTGGGAGGCAGAGGCAGGTGGATCTCAGTGAGTTTGAGGCCAGCCTGGTCTACAAAGCAAGTTCCAGAACAGAGAAACCCTGTCTCGAAAAACAAAAACAAAAAGAAGAAGAAGAAAGAAGAAGAAGAAGAAAGAAAAAAAGAAAAAAAGAAGGAAAGAAAGCATTTAATTTGGGCATTCACAGTTCCTGAAAGTTAGAGTCCATGTTCATTATGGCAGGAAGCATGGCAACAGGCAGGCAGGCATGGCAATGGAGCAGTAGATGAGAGCTGACCTCTGATCTATAAGCAGCAGGCCGAAAGAGGGAGAGGAAGAGACTGGGAATGACATGGGTTTTTGAAACCTCAAAGCCAGCCCCCAGTGACATACTTCCTCCAACAAGGCCACCCCTCTAATCTTTCCCAAACAGTTCCAACAATTGGGTGTTGGTGGGGGTGGGCAAAGCGTTCCAATACATGGGCCTATGGGAGCCGTTCTCATTCAGACGACCACACTCACTCACTTACTAGCCAGATGGTACATTTGAAGACTACTTTTCTGCTCCATAGATGCTAACTTTCACTGCAGACTTGGATAAGACTGGTTAGTTAGTAGTGATGGTTCCACAGCCCGAGTGTTACTTCCCCTCAGAGTTTCCTCTGCCCAACACATTAGTTCGTTACTTTAAAATCAGCCTCACTCAAGTTCTCCGGACAGGGGCAGGGCAAAGCTGTGTTCTTTGCTAGAATAGAGCACATGTGGTTTCTAACCCAGATCCCACTAGGGTCCTTGTTCTGCCCTGACACCTTAGGAGCTGGGCCTCCACGGCCCACATTTCTCTCAGGATTCTGGCCTTTCAAGCTCCCACCAGAATACTTTGCTAAGTTCTGCTTACAGTGTTCTGAAGTTTTTTTGTAACCCAGTGTTCCAAACTTTTCCGTTTTTCTCCTTCAGACAAATCCCAAAATTTGTCTGGTTTGTCACGTGGCCAGATTTGTCACGGCAGTGGCCTCACTTCTCACTGCCAATGTCCTGGATTAGTTCCGCTTTGTCGTGGTGTGGCAAAACACTTAATGAGAATCGACTTAAGGGAGGAAAAGTTCAGTTTGGCTTACAGTTCAAGAGGATACAGTCTGTCACACTGGAGAAGGCAGGAACAGGAAGCCAGCAGGTCACATGGCATCTATAGTCGGGAAGCAGAGTGGATAGGAAGCGGAATTGGGCTGTAAAACCTCAAAACTCACCTCCCGAGAGTCATTTTCTCCAAAGGGTTCTATATCCTAAAGATTCCACAGACTTCCCAAACAGGGCTGCCTGGGACTCAAGTGTTCACGCACACACACAGGAATGTCCCCCTATGGGGGACATTTCACATTTAAGCCACAGCAGGTAGGTTGATCATTAGTTTAATCTGTCTTCTGTTTGCTTTTCCTCAATATTTTACTATTGAAACAAATGTGTAAAATGTTGTGCACAATTGAGAATATAACTAAATAAATGGGGAAAGAGAAATTGCTAGATTAGGTACATTTGCCATTTTGAAAGATGGAGTTAATTTACCATGCTGAGTTGACCACAATACATTCAGTTCCGTGATGTACAGGCTGTCAGCTTTTCTACACCTCCTGCAAGGAGCCATTCATCATCTGGATCTTAATAATCTGATACATAAGAGAAATGGCTTTCCACGGCAGTTAAAAGTTGTTTCTTGCTGGGCGGTGGTGGTACAGACCTTTAATCCCAGTACTTGGGAGGCAGAGGCAGGCAGGTCTCAGTGAGTTTGAGGCCAGCTTGGTCTACAAATGGAGTTCCCGGACAGCCAGGACTGTCACACAGAGAAATCCTGTCTCAAAAAACAAAACAACAACAATGAAATGCATCTAAATGTGTTAGGTTAGGAGTTCAAAAGGTAAGTGGTGAGGTTTGGTTAGTGTACAGTTTTGGTATTCCTCAAATTGAGAAACCGATTTAAGATTTTATTACAAGTGTTACTTTCTGAATAATTTTAGACTCATAGAAAAACTAAACCAACACTTACCTAGCTGCATGAGGCCCTGGTTCAATCTTCAACATGGGAGGAAAGGCGAGAGAAAGCGGTGTGGGGGAGGGGAGGATTAAACCAACAAACAGAGAGGTTTCATTCACTGACGCCACATACATAGTCCTTCTTTACAGATAGCTCTTACACTGGTATTACAGATTCGTCCCAATCAACGAACCGATATTGCTACATTATTGTTATCCAAATGATTTTTGATTTTTGCCTACAGTTCTTTGTTTGGTTCCAGCATCCCACCAGGGAATCCACCCTATGTTTGGTCCTTATGTTCCCTTGGGCTCCTCTTTGCTTGTCACAGACTCTTGACCTTTTCTTGTTTTCAGTGACCTTGACAGTTTGGAGGAGTGCTGGCTGGTTGGGCATCTTGGGTCCCCTGCCCCACCAGCTGGAATTTCTTCTGTTATCTTTACGATTAGAATGTGCTTCTGTGCTGGGGGACAAGGAAGCACAGAGAAAGCGTCACTTCATTATGCACACTGAGGGCAATGTGACAGGCTTGTGTAAGAGGTAATAATTGCTACTAGAAATCACAGTATGATTAAACTGGATTAGTTATTGGTTTACTTTTAGTTTTGTGATATCTACCCCTCTCTCCACAAAAAAGAACTAGCTCTTGGATTTTCTCTTAATCTTGTTATTTTTCTACCTAATTCTGGTGTGGGGTCCAGTGAGATGGCTCACCCAGAAGGTGGAGGTCCATGCCACCAAACCTGATGACCTGTGTTCAATCCCAGGACCTACGTCGTGGATGGAGAGAACTGATCCCCTTAAGTTGTCCTCTGACCCCCACATTCTCACCTTGGCGAGCATGCCCCTCAGCCCAAAATAAATGAAAAACTGTAAAAAACATTTGTTACTGTAAACACATTATCTATGGCTTCTTCTTCCTTGTGTCAGAGACATCCCACAGATTTAATAGATGGATTTTTTTTGTTACTTTCTAGATACCATGCATGTGTATATGAAATTTTAAAATCTGAATTGTTTAAAGAAAATCTAAAAAATGCTCAGTGATCGGATTTTGTGGTATCCCCCACCCCACCCCTGTTACCAGATACTGTCATATTTACTTTCTGAAGCTTTATTTGTGGCCTAATATGCAGGAAAAGTTTTTTTTAAATAATTTATTTATTTCATGTGCATTCATGTTTTGTCTGTATGTATGTCTTTGTGAAAGTGTCAGACCCCTGACACTGGAATTATAGGCAGTTATGAGCTGCCAAGCAGGAGAAGTTTTTGGTGGGTCCCTGAACACCTGAAAGAACGTGCATTCTTTGCTTTTGAGACACAGCACACAAACCCACACATCAACTAGACCTAGCGTGTGACGCAGGCTTGGCCTTTTCGTTGTCTGTATTACATTTGGTCAACTGACCGCTCGTGAGCTGGAAGATGGGAATTAAAATCACCTGCCCCAGAGTCCCTCTAGCTTTTGCTCTGAATCATGGGCTCCATCTGACGTGTTTGATCTTTAGCTGTGGATCGTGTTCCTTTACTACTGCAAGACATTCTCCTTCGCTTCATTTAAAACTTCTGCTTTGAAATCCGCTTTACTTGCCTCGTGCTGAGGCTGTTCTAGGTATGGACTTCCACATAGCTGGCTGTGCGTCTGTCCTTCACTGTTTCTGGCTCCGACTCACTTTGTTTAGGGATGGCTCTCCTGTGTTGTCTGTGGCAGGGGTCTTTGTCTGGTTCCTGGTTTTAGTCTTTGCCTTTGAGTAGATTGTTATGGCTGTTCGTTGACATGGCTACTACTTTGGTCTTAGTTTTACCATCACGTCTTAAGTCTTTATGTCTCCTTGCTTCAATAGCTTTTTCAAGCAAAGCCCTCCGGGGTACGGTCTGTTTTACTTTGTGCCGCCTCCCTTCTGACAGTTTAGAAGGTTTGTGCTTTATTGTTGGTTGGGGAAGTTATCTTTAGAATAACTATGTAGAATGAATTTAATCTTTTGTTTAGACTGCCTGCCTTCTAAAATGAGTAACTGCAAAGATTGTTTACCGATTCGATCACAGTTTCTAGCTGCTTTACGGCAGCTGCTTTAGATGACGGCTTCTCTTGACTTGCCTTTTTTTTTTCCTCCTTTGTTTCTCTGATAGGATCTTAACATTTTTAAATGACATGGCTTTTCTTGAGTTGCCTTTTTTTCCTTTTTTTCTCCTTTGTTTCTCTGATAGGATCGTAGCATTTTTAAATGACATGGCTTTTCTTGAGTTGCCTTTTTTTTTCCTTTCTCCTTTGTTTCTCTGATAGGATCTTAACATTTTTTAATGACATTTACTTATTTTGTGTTTGTGAGGTGAGGGAAGGGTGAGCATGGGGTTGGGGGAGGGGTGTGAGTGCCACATCGTGCACGCAGAGGTCAGAGAACAACTTGGGAATTGGTTCTCTTCCATCTACCATGGGTCTTGGGATCAAACTCAGGCCTTCACACTTGGCGACAAGCACCCTACTGGCTGAGCCGCCCTCCGATAGCTCCTTCACTCCATCCAGGTATGGTTCTCGCTGATCGAGGCGCGCTGTCCTAGATTAGGATTTTGCAGATGGTATGTGCAGAAGAAGTGCTGGAAATTACAAGAAGGGCTCAGGATTGCTCGGTTCACGGGGTGATGATTTCTTTTGGAAGTTGCTTCTTTTCAGTCAACAGAGAGCTGTAGCTATGAGCTTCTCTCCTCCCTGCCCTGCCTCCCCTCTGCTGCCTGTGAAGAAGGCAGGTTGTGGTTTCCTCTGTTACCCTACCTTCTCATTCCCTGAGAGGCCAAAGGCAGCTCCTGACACCAGAGTGCACATCCTGTGCCCAACGCTCTTGACTTAGGCCATTGGATTCTTCCTTCAGGCATCCCAGCTGCTGGTCTGCTCTGCAGGCTTTCCCACAGCCCTGACCCGCAAGGTGCCTTCTCGAGGTGTTTTGGACCAGCTTTGATCTTGGCTGCTCCGGGCCGCCTCTGACTGTGTTTGGCAGCCTTTCCCTCCTAAGCTGGGGTTTGGGTTACAAATGTGTCTGGTTTTGCTGAAGAGGACCTTTGCATTTCTAGTTCCCTTTCTCCTTGATTTTGGGTGATTTCAGATAAGAACATGAGTAGTTTTATTCTGCCGCCTTTAAACGATGGAGTGTTGGGAATTTTTGTGATCGAGTATTCTCTCAGATCAAACATTACCCAGAACTTTTCCAAATAGAGTTGATACCAGTTGCAGCGGAGGCCTGACAACAGAAAGAGAGGAACATGGGGACCGAGACTAAAACCAGAGGGTTAAAAAAGAAATCCAAAACATGTGTGTCTATGCTGAGTGGCAGCGGGGGTCCTTCCTTCCCTTCTGCCCTTTCGTTGGGGTGTGCTTCTGTCCGGGTGGGGTATTAGACTTTCCTGTCTGTGTCAAAACACCTGAGAAAACAGCCTAAAGGGAAGATTTGTTTTGGCTCACAGTGCCAGAGTTTCAGTTCCTTGTGGCAGATCTGATGGCGGAGGCCAGGAGCACACAGGGAATGCCTGTAGTAGTACTGGAGGTGCACCTGTCTACCCTCCCAGGCACTTCTCAGTCCAGTTAAGTTGACACTCAAGATTATCGTGGGTGGAGATGGCTCAGGTTTAGGTAAAGTGTTTGCCGTGCAAACACAAGGACCCGAGCGTGATCCCCAGAAGCTATGTACAAAAGCTAGGCATGGTGGTTTGTACATGTAATTCCAGCCCTGGGGAAGTGGAAAAGGTGATGGATCCCTGGGATTTGTTCATCAGCCAGCTTAGCCTATTCAGTGAGTTCCAGGCCAACAAAAGACCCTTATTTAAAAAAGAAGGCAGATGGCACCTGAAGAATACATTCAGGGTTGACTTCTGGGTTACTTACACACATATGTGCATATGCACCCGCATACACATATGCACCTGTACCTACAAACACACACACACACACACATACACACACACACACACACAGAGAGAGAGAGAGAGAGAGAGAGAGAGAGAGAGGTGTGTACATACACTCAAGAAAAAGAATTAACTATCACAAGTTCACCTCTTATCAGTTAACATGCAAGCTACAACATTTCACCTCTGGCTCGCGAAAGGCCCAATTCTATCTCATAATGTCCTAAAGTGCATTTAGTCACTCTTGTGTATCCCCAAGTCTCAACAGTTGCAACATTGTTCAAGTCCAGATTATCCTCTGAACCTCCATGCACACATTCAGCTGTGGGCCCCTGCAAAATCAAAAACAAGTCACATGCTTCCAAGATACGATAACACAGACTAAACATCCCCATTTGAATAGACAGCGCTGGGGAATGGGAAGGACAGAACCAAAACAAGACTGGAACCTCTTAGGGAAAACGTGGGGCACGGGGCATCATGATGTCAGCTCTGGAAGGCCCCAGCACCCTTGGTCCTATGACCAGGTCATTTGTAGATCACCTGGCCTCTCTGTTGGCTGTCTCTGCTCACTGCCCGCTGCCTTCTTCAGCAGACATCCCACCTTCCTGCCATCTCTGGCTTCTTCACCTTCACAGTTTCATGCATCCCCCTTCTGGAAGAGTCACTTGACTTTTCCTGGGACTCCCTTGCCTGCAGGGATTCTACATCTGTCACAGGCTGTCTAGCCACCTAGGCCTTCCTTTGTAATTTAGGTTTAAGGCTCCATGATCCAATAGTTCTTGCATTCTGCATGCCTGCAAAACCAGGATATTATGCAAATAATGCTGGATTTGCCACCTCCTCAAGCAATAGCCAGAGCATCTTGGGTCATGACTGAGGTGGCCTGAGTGCCTTAATGATTGAAAACAGAGACTATTTCCTAGGTACCTGGGGCAGGCAGGGTATCCTGGAGTTCTCTTCTTGGGGCAGAGTCTTTCCAATAAGTGAAAACCTTCACACTCTTGAGCCAATTCCCCAGATGCTCTCAAGACATCTTTCTAGTTGTCCTGATGCCCTTCTATAATGGCACTAACCCAGTGTTTCTCAATCTGTGGGTTGCAACGCCTTCCCCACAGGGGTCGTATATCAGATATCCTGCATATCAGATATTTACTTTTGTTGTTACTTCATAACAGTAGCAAGATTACAGTTATGAAGTAGCAATGGAAATAGTTTTATGTTGGGGAGGGGTCACCACAACATGACAAACTGTTTTAAAGTGTCGCAGCATTAGGAAGGTTGAGAACCGCTGCTCTGATCTCTTTAGAGGCCATACTGCTGTGGCTTCTGTTTTTGTTACTTTTCTCGTTGCTATGGAAACCCTGCTGGAAGCACCTTAAGGGAAGGGTTTGTTACAGCTTGATACAGTTGGTCATGGCGGAGAAAGCTGGACTGCAGGACTGTGGGGCAGATCACACCCATGCTGAGAGATGAGCCAGAGAAGAATGCTGGCTCAGCACACCTTTTTGTTCAGGCCAGGGCCCCAGCTTATGGGATGGTGCTGCCCACATTGGAGAGTGAGTCTTCCTACTCCAAGCCAGCCCAGAAACTCCCCCACAGCACGAGCAGAGGTTGGTCTCCTAGGTGGCCCTGGGTCTTGCCAAGTTGACAGTCAGTAGTACCCATCCCAGTATCTTTTTAAGTGTTAGGATCTTCTCACTGTGTATTTTGCTCCCAGACCTCACCGTGAATCTGGCCGAAGAGCCAAACTTAGTCATAGCCTGAACACAGGGCTGCTCTGAGACTCCCTCCCCCAAACTCAGTCATTCTTCACCTTTAAATTCAACCTCTGTGAAGTCTCAGGACATGGGCAAAATGTGCACAGCTTCTTTGCCAGAGAGTAACACAGATGGCCTTGGTTCGGTTCCCACGAGACATTGTTTCTGCCTGGAACTGGATGAGATGCCGTTGCTGTTCATTGGCATTCCTCTCAGCACCCTGGTGTCCTAAGGTCTCAGAATTACAGCATTCTAGGATATCTCTGTCTGGCTTCTGCAAACTTTTCTGGATTCTCCCGACAAACCTGTTCCACGTGTTTCTGTCCCACATGGTCAGGTACAGTCGCAGCACCAGCTGCATCTCAGCATCAGTCTTCTGCGTTTGTCATCCTTTGTGCTCTGACAAAAGGCCCGAGGGAATGACTTAAAGAAGAAAGGATTTTAGGGGCTGGAGAGATGGCTCAGTGGTTAAGAGTACTGACTGCTCTTTCGGAGGATCTGGGTTCAATTCCCAGCACCCACGTGGCAGCTCACAACTATGTGTAACTCCAGTTCCAGGGGACCTGAGACCCTCACGC
Organism: Peromyscus nudipes; assembly: GCA_902168325.1. Taxonomy (NCBI): domain Eukaryota; kingdom Metazoa; phylum Chordata; class Mammalia; order Rodentia; family Cricetidae; genus Peromyscus; species Peromyscus nudipes. Next base: position 25,236 of record CABHPH010158876.1, on the reverse strand, counting down.
AGATATACAAGCAGGCAAAATACCAATGCAGATAAAATAAAAATAGAAAAAGAAAGAAAAGAAGAAAGAATTTATTTTCCTTGCAATTGCAGAGGTTTCTGATTAACATGGAGAAAAGGGCATGGCCCAGCACAGCAGCTCACTTTGTGGTGATGGTAGCCAGGGAGGTTGAGAGAACATGCCTACAGTGGGCAGCTTTCTCTTTTCCCCCTTTCATTCTGTCTGAATCGCCAGCCTATGGAATGGTGCTGCCCACATTTAGGGTGGGCATTCCACCCTCGGTTAACTCTTTCTGGAAATGTTCTGGTTCAGATATACCCAGAGGTGAGCTTTACTAATCCCATAGGTGCTTCTTGAGTTGACAGTGAAGACCGGCCATCTAGGGAGTCATAGATAGGCAAGACAGAGCATGGCAGCATCCTGTCTTCTTGTTTGTCTTGAGGAAGTCGTCCTGAGCCAAGCGCTCTCAGGCTAGGGAAGAAAAAGAAGGCACACCCCTGTCCTCTGCCAGCCGTGGGAGTCTGGTGGGGTAAAGCTCAACCTTCCTCTTCCCATATTTAGGGCCATCTAAGCACCCAAGATCCCAGGAGCCTGAGTGATCTAACTGTGGCCAGTTCCTCCTCCTCCTGGAAAACCACCGTCTTGCATTAAGGGATACTGACTGGGATTAATGTTATCAGTGATGTTTCTATACCCAGGGAAAACACTGGTGTATCCAAGAGAAATGATTCCCTGTGGGATGCCTGGAGGCAAGAGGACACCTGCCTCCAGAGTCCCAGATCTGAGCTTTTAACGTATCATCTTTCAGATTCTCATACCACCTGGAGGGAGGTGTTTCATCCCATCTTACAGAGGAGGAAAACGGAGTCCAGGAGAGGCTTCAGATAGAGAGGGATTTGTATCAGTGTTGTCCGGTTCCACGGTTTGGACCGACCAGCTCTCTTTTTCTCTGCCATTTCTTTTCCTGTGGTGACAACACACCGTCCTCAAATAGTTGCTGAAATCCTTGTCCCTGGGTGACCCTGCTGGACACTTGTTCTGTGTCTTGCTTCCCAAAGCTGGTTACATTTTAAGATGTTTTTTTTAAAGCTCCGGACAACTGGAGCTCCAAACCCATGAGCCACATGCTAAGTGTGTATGGCCCCATGTCTCAGCACTCCAGAGTCTTGGGGTTCAGTTCTTAAAGCGACAGTGATTTCCAGCAGTTGCTCTGGTGCCCAGAACAGACTCTGAGAGCAAAGGACCTTGGTTTGACGGTTGGCTCAGTCACTTATTACCTGTGAGACTGGCTAATCACTGACCTCTTTAAGATTTAGATGAACGGAGAAACCTTAATCATTGAGGGCAGTGTCTGCCATATCTCATATACTTGGAAAGTACCAGATATGAAGTATCATTAATTATTATGCACATTAATTATGCAGTAAGGCCTTGCAAAGGGCCCTACCAAGGCCTGGGTATAAATGAAGGGATGAGTAGCTGAGTGTTGATGCTCCTGTCTTAACCTGCGCCCTTTGCTTCCTTCCAGGAGCTTGGGCCCCTGCCACAGCCCAGCAGAGGCTGTGGAGATCAACCATCAGGAAGCCTGGTTCTCAGCCTCGGGGTCCATCCCTGGCTGCGGGGAGTGGAGGCTCCAGCGAGGTAGCAGTGGCCCGCAGCGGTCCCCTCCCCATAGTGAGCCATGGGTCAGAAGCTCTCTGGGAGCCTCAAGTCCGTGGAGGTACGAGAACCAACGCTTCGGCCAGCCAAGCGAGAGCTTCGAGGCTCAGAGCCCGGGCGACCAGGGCGGCTAGACCAGCTGCTGGACATGCCTGCGGCAGGCCTGGCTGTGCAGCTGAGACACGCGTGGAACCCCGAGGACCGCTCACTCAATGTCTTCGTCAAGGACGACGACCGCCTCACCTTCCACCGCCACCCGGTGGCCCAGAGCACAGATGGTATCCGTGGCAAGGTGGGCCATGCCCGGGGCCTGCATGCATGGCAGATCCACTGGCCGGCTAGGCAGAGGGGCACCCATGCTGTGGTGGGCGTGGCCACAGCCCGTGCCCCTTTGCACTCAGTGGGTTACACCGCACTGGTGGGCAGCGACTCCGAGTCGTGGGGCTGGGACTTGGGCCGCAGCCGCCTCTACCACGACGGCAAGAATCGGCCTGGGGTGGCATACCCTGCTTTCCTGGGGCCGGATGAGGCCTTCGCTCTGCCAGATTCCTTATTGGTCGTGCTGGACATGGACGAGGGCACACTTAGCTTCATCGTGGATGGCCAGTACCTGGGTGTGGCCTTCCGTGGCCTCAAGGGCAAGAAACTGTACCCGGTGGTGAGTGCCGTGTGGGGCCACTGCGAAGTCACCATGCGCTACATCAATGGCCTTGACCGTAAGTGTGCTGGCCTAGGTGGCAAGGGGTGTAGAGGCTTCCTGCCCCAGGAGAGTTGGGGAGAGGGGAAGCAGAGCAGGTAGAGCAGCAGTTGGGGAATCCTGCAGTTTTCAGCAGTGGTCAGGGCGTGGTTTTGAATTCTGTCTTCGCTGAAGGCTTGGCAGCTTAGAGGCTGTGCCTCAATTTTCCCATCTGCAAATGGCACGATGGACATAATCTAACTCAGGGCACTCAAGAGGGTCACATGGCCATATTCCAACTCAGGGCACTTCGGAGGGTCCTGTAGGATCGATCGTATGTGTGTTCAGAACAGTCAATGCATTTGATAAAGCCCGTGAGTGCTAAAGAGATTTATGAAATGACCCAACCTGGTCACAGCTGGAGAGCATCTCACCACTGCCCAGCTCCTGGGTGGGAATCCAGCTATTAAACAAGAGGTAGTGTTAACAACTGTCATTTATTGACGCCTACTGTATGCAGGTCTGAACACCCAAATCCCAGCTCCTTCTGGCAGCTGTCAAAGGAGGTAAACCTACTCTCACCTCCAGCTGGCTATAGCCATGTGGAAGCGAAGCCCTGGACTATGGAATTTTGCCATTTTTCCAAGACAACCAGAAATCTAGATACTGTGAACTGTCCCAGCAACTGCTAAAGACTGTGTGGTTGAAGTGAAACTCCTCTGGGAGCTGCTGGGTTTTACCCCAGCCACATGAAGTCCTCCTTTATTCAAAACGCATAACCTATGAGGCGGTTTAATAGCCACAGTAATGCCAGGTGGTGGTGGCAGCACATGCCTTTAATCCCAGTACTCGGGAGGCAGAGGCAGGGGGAGGAAGGGTAGCCTCCAGGAAGGGCACACATGGCTTACATGGCCCATGTTGAATCCCAGCACTTGGTTGGGCTTGCTCACACATACCAGCTACTGTGATTTAAACATGAAATGTCCCCCATAGGCTCATGTTTGAATTCTCACCCCCTTCAGGAAGTGGAGCCTTAGGGGAGGAAGTTGATCATGGGGGTGGGGGAGGATGGATCTTGAGTTTTTAGAGCCTGGTTCCACTTTATGTCAGTTCTCTGCTTCCTGGCTGCAGACGTCATGTGACCAGCAGCCTCCTACTCCGGCTGTGTGTTATACTTTCCTTGTCATGGGGACCTTATACCTTCTTAAACCTAAGCCAGGACGAGCTCATGCTTAAGTCCCTCCTCGTCAGGTGTTAGGTCATAGCAGTGAGAAAATGTCTTATGTACCAGTCCACCAGCACCCATCTGTAGACTTCCTCCCACATCCCTACCAAAACTTACAGAAGTGAATGCTTGCAGCCCCAATTCCAGGGTTCATTTTAAATGAGAGATATATATATATAATTGCCAGCCAGTGTGGCTGATTCCAGACCCCTTTTTCTTTTTTGAAAGACAGAGAAAACAAGAACAAACAAGCAAACAGAAAACTTGAAGCACAGAACTCCAGAACCATAAGCAGCCCCCCTCCCCTACCCACCCAGGTATGTTGGTCTCTGAGACCAACGATTTTCCCATGTTCACACTCCAGAAAAGGAAGCCCAGGCAAGGCCTGACTCGTGTGTCTGCTTGAGCAGAATGAGAACTGACAGTTCAAGGGTGGCAGGCCAACACAAAAGTGGCCGGACCTCCCAACTCTCGGATAATTGGCAGCATTTTCACTGGTGTTTGTTTCTGTGCTTGTTGGGCTAAGATTAATGGTGGAATGATGCTCTAGTTTTTGTTTAACTGTAAAACCCTGGAGCAGATGAGTCAGCCTGCTCTGAGCAGGGTGACCGTCATGGTGCCTTGTAGAAAGTGTCTGGAATCCTCTTAGATAGACATGGTGAGGCAAACCCAAGGGGTGGGGAAATAACGGCATTAGTGAGCACTCTGGTCCAATGGGACGTTTACTGCTGGAATTATTTGGGCTTGCACCAAAGCTCTGGAAGGCGTGTCCTGTACCTCTGTACATCCCCAGTTCAGTGGTTCTCATCCCCTAGGATCCACTTTACTCATCTGTGAAATGGGACATGGGATCCCTTTCTTCTGAGTGTTGGCATCCATGGTAGCCAGGATCAAATGTCTGAAATCGACAGCAGGGGAGCTGTGAAAGCCTGAAAAAGAATATTTCCTTTTGGTTATTGACCACTCCAGTCTATTGTTGGTCTTTAACAGCAAAACGAAGGCACTGACATGTTGTCCCTGTGGCTCTCTTGTGGCTATTAGAGTCAGGGATCTCTTGCACTGCTGAAGGAGGCTGAGTGGGAAAGGCAATAGTGTTTGATGGATGCATTTTGACCTCATGGGTCCTTTGGATGGTGTCATTGTCCTCGCCAGTGGCTGGGGTTCTTCAGCTTGGCAGGATCAGGAACAGGATTCAGGAGGTGGAGGAGAGTACGAGGTAGGGGGTGTGATGGTGGAGTAGGGTGTCATGATGCAGTCCTGTAGCATCTCCTGTTTGATGACCAGGTAAGTTTGCCTGGCATGGTGATAGCCTGTTCTCCAGACAAGAGTAGCCTCCTCTACCTTGGGTAGAGGTATGATGGCAGAGAGGGATGCTCAAACCCTGACTATGTGGTAGCCCGGGCTACAGTGGAGTCCCAGAGCTGTGATTGGGAAAGAGCTATGTTGTGTTATGTGGATGGTAACCTGGGCTGAATTCCACCACGAATTCCCAGGGAGGGAAATAGTTTGGCTCCAGAGTCCCTGGGTTGGGAAGGTGGCCCAACATGAAGATCTGTAGGTTGAATCCTGAGCCTTTGATGATTGTAGACATGGTAACCTGTCTGGGGTTGGGGGATTGGAATGAAAGCATAGTTTGGAATAAAAGGGCTGTCCCTTGGGGTTACTTCCCTGAAAGACCTCCTTCTTCAAAGCCTCAGTGTCCCCTCTTCAGCTTGGGGCAATCAGGCACACCAGCACCAAGCAGACCCTAGTAGTTGGAGCCCGTTGCTGCAATTAGCCAGCGGAGCTGAAAGAGGTTCCAGGGGTCATGAATGGAATGCAAAGAATGGCCTTTGTAAAGCATTTTCCGCTAATGCAATGGAAGTTGTTAATGGATAACTCTTTTTCAATTTATGATTTTTATGACTGTAAAAGCAAGCCCTAAAAGGTCTTACCACACTGAACTCTGAAGCACGTGTTTGACGGGACAAGAGCTCCTGGCAACGCAATTTCCTCTTGCAAATGCACGATGCCCTGGAACCTCTCATGGATAGAATTGTTCTTTTGCTGTGCCATGGAATGATATGGTTTAGCATCTGGGAGTTTACTGCAAAGACCTGAAGGATGCTCAAAGCTCTGCAGCTGAGAGAGCTGAGAAGTGTGTAGCTGAGATGTATGCAGACCAAGCCAGGCACGTGACTAGGCTGTCTCAGTTGTTTAGAGCCAACCTAGTCATAGCAATAGTAACACTAGCTAGAAGTATCTCATCCTGCTGGGCTCTTTTCTAAGCCCTTTAGAAAACTGGTCATTGAAATACTCTTTAAGCTAATATATGGATGGCCATCTTTCATTCACCCTGAAGGAATTGATGCGCAGTGAGCTTGAGCGAGTTGCTCAAAATCACACAACTCATAGCTGAGGAACCTGGATTCAGGCTGAGGCAAATGGTGTGAGACGCTTGTGGGGGCCCTAGCAGGTAAGGCAGGGGGAAACAGCTCAGGAGACTCTGCTCCACCTGACTGTGGCCCTTTGTGGAGAACTCAGCTGAGACCCTGTCATACTGTCTCTTGCTTTTTCTCCCTCCCCTGCCCTCAAAGAGCTCTGCAGAGTGCACTGCAAAGCTGGGCTGGATGCAGAGGATGGCCCTGCTGCTGCCTGGAATCAGGTGTGCGTCATCACCGAGCAGATGGTGTCATGGCAGACGCCCCATCTGCTCTGACACTCACCTCTGGGGTGGCCTGGCCTTGTCTGGAATTGCTCCCTGGCCTGAAGGCTCCTCTTTCCACATGCTGGTGGCTGAGTGCTAACAGAAGGGAGTTCCGAATGGTGAATGGGGTGTGAGTGATGCAGGTGGAGGGAAGGAGCCCCGGATGGAGGCCAATAGCCTCGGGGCCTCAACAGCTTTGATACAGGGGGACTGGTGGTTCTGTTTGTCAGAGGAACCCATGGGCTATACCGTAGGCTAAACATTTTACTGGGGTGTTTGGTTTGTGCTGTTTTGGGGGTGTTCTGCACAGAGGGCCCCTTGGTGCTTAGGACTGACTTTTGGATGGAGAGTGGAAGCCCAGGTATGGTATCCTGAGACTAGCTGGCTGTGAAGGCCCGTACACTTGAGCCAAGCAGAAGCTATATTTCCAGATGTCATTCCAAGATGGTTTAATCGATCTGCCAACAAGTATTTATTGGCGCAACCGTGCAGCAGAGGAGGCTGGCAGCCAGCCAAAGCTTCGGCTATTGATGGGGACCAGAGAGGTTTTCCACAGGATGGCTGCAAGGACACCCTCCCCTTGTCTGACTGTATTCGTGCTCTGTGCTGAGCCCACCGCCTTCCCTGCTCAACGCTCATGAGTCTGACGTGGGCAGCGAGGTCCTCCCAACTTCCCTGACGATGGGATGTTGGAGGATGTGGCTCCTCCACCAAGGTCCATGTCTGACCTCTCCATTTTCTCTCAGTTGTCATCCCAGCTCACTGCCAACCAGAGAGACCCTGTTGTAGCATGAGTCTTAAAAGTTCTTATTAATAAAATCAAACCTGAGGCCAGGTATTGGGGTGAACACTGGAAGGTCAGAGAGACAGAACATGCCACAGCTATCTCACCTCGCTGGATCCTCAGCTGATCTTGTTTCCTCAGACTGGATGCCCCGAGCCCTCATCCAGAATGGGTCTCAGCTGAACTGCTGCTAGAAGCCTGAAAGCTTAACCAGCCACATGCTTCTCCAGGCCAAAGGCCTCTCCAGGGCAAAATGCCTCTGGTTTCTGGTCCTCACGCCTTATATACCTTTTTGCTTTCTACCACCACTCCCTGGGATTAAAGGCTGACTTTCTGGGATTAAAGGCGTGAGTCACCATGCTTGGGTGTATCCTTGAACACATGAATTTCTGCCTCTGGAATGTTAGGATTAAAGGCGTATGCTACCACTGCCTATCCTCATGTTTAATATTGTGGCTGTCCTGTTCTCTGACCCCAGATAAGTTTATTAGCATACACAATATTTTGGGGAACACAATACCACCACACCCTGTCTCTGCACTGTTAGTGAGTATCTCTGGACCCCACCCAGAGGGTTTGCCCTCTTTGCTCAAGTAATGGAGAAGTACTCAGGCAGGGATGATGGCCAGGGAGACATTAGTGGAAAGAGTCAAGATTTAATACATTTGTGTTTCCTTTGAATAGGTAAAGGTATGGGTTGGGTAACAGCCGTCAACAGTACATACAGTTGTGCACTGAAGCATCATCCCCACCACGTTCTCTAGTCCCAGCCCCCTCTCATCCTTACCACCATCCACCATCAGCAGTCTCTTGTGTTTCCTTCCAGAAATATTTACGACAGGGAATTTTTAGATCACACTGTAAGCAGAGCTCTGCATCATGGTTCCCTCCCCATCTTAATGGATCTTGGCAATTATTTAAGTATCAGTTATGGTAGAATGGCCTCATTTCTTACTAACAGTTGCATGTATTATCATAGTATGGTTGTCTCATGATTTAATTATTCAGATCCCTATTTTTGTACAACCAGGCAATTTCCTGTAAGAATAAACTTTTAATCTTAATTTGAATTCCACGTATTCCCCCTTCCCGCTACTTAACATTCTCAACGCTCAGTTTATCCATCTGTGCAGTGGGATACCTGGAAGATTATGCCAAGTGCTGTAGAAGTGATGTAAAAGTGAAGTCTGGCCCAGCACTTAGGTGGCCCACTGCAGGGGTACCCATGGAAACTATCATCACACGTTTGCATTTCCCCTCATTCCGAGGAGCTCTCCTCAGGCACCCAGTGAGCACTGTGGATGATTTGGTTTCTAGTTGTCAGTACAGTAGAGTTCCATGGCTTTGATGCCAAGAAGGCTGTAGACACCTTATTGCACTGAGATTTTTTTTCAGCTGTCCAATCCAGCCAATCCGAACGTAGGGTGTACACCAGCACCATAGGAACCTGGCGTCCTTGCCTGCACGGAGTAGACCATGGTTTGTATGTTTTGTGGTGCTGCTGCTGCTGAAGGGAGATGCCTCTGAAATCTGCTGCATCTACTTTAGCGTCTGTCCATCCCTCCACATAGCACCCCGTGGCCAAGTGCACAGGGTGCTGCATCTCAGTCTTCATAGCTACCTCTTGTGTAGCACCCGTGCCCAGACAGCATAGTAGGTGTGCTCCGTGTACACACGAATGTTTTGGCCTCTCACTACCTGAATAGCTTTTCTTTTTTCCCTCACAGCAGGGACTGAGTCCCAGTTGGCCTCTTGCAATCTGACCCCTGTGACCTATCCCCACTCCTCATTGTGTGCTCTGCGGGGCACATCTGTCTCCACAAACAGACCAGCTGGAGCTTGTGTGATTGGTCAGGCAGTTCCATTCAGGACCTTGGCATTCAGGAGCCGGCCCCCTACCTTTTATTCGCCACAAAAGGAACAGATTTTTCAGCTGAGAAAGAGCCTTACTCAGCTGCCCCAACCCCTGCTTTGAAGGAATTTCCACATCTAATAGTCATGAACAGTCGCACACAGCCCTGCCTTTACCAAGGGCTTGGACATGTAGATGCCAGTCTCTGGAATTGGGAGTGGGCGGGACAGGCGTCACACTAAGTGTCACTCTGGGCCAGTATGGTGTGGAGGTAGCTCTGGCCTCAGGATCTCCTGGCACCCTGGGGTCTGAGTTGCTCTACCTAGCTGGCACCTGAGTAAGTCATTTTAACTCTTAAGCTCAGTTTGTTCATCTGAGAAAGAGAAATATTTATTCTGCCGTGAAGTGTCAGAATCACAGATGATGTGTTTCTGGCACACGGTAGGGACTCAAAGTAGTAGACACAAAAGTGCTAATTTTGTCCCGTGGATTGGAAAATCACTGTGGACAGCAGCTGTCAGTAAACTTTGGTCCACACTGAAATCAGAGGGATTCTACACCGGAGAAGCCTTCTCCACGAGCCGTTTCCAAGGTTTCCCTCTGAGCGTCTTGTTCAAGTGTTTCTCTGACAGGCTCTGTCTCCTAGTGATAACCTCCCTGGTGAACACGTACTCAGCAGGGCCATGTGAACAAGTGGTACCACTCCTTGTTCACATGGCCATGTGCGTACCAGTCAGGAGGAGATGCTAGGTGGAGGGCCTAGCTGCTGCTGGACATTTGTGGGGGAAAGGGGAGGAGACAGAGTGTCTCCAAGCATTAGGGTGAGAAAACCGGGGTGCTGCAGCCAATTGGTAGCCACACTGTATAGGCGGTTGTGGAATGGTCCAGAGAACTGGGAGGGCTTGCCAAGGTCATCTACCAATTAGCAGCAGAACCAGAGTCGAAACCCAGGTTCCAAAGCCTTTGAAGATGTTCCTGGCAAGAAATGAGAGAGTGAATCACCAGTGTGGTTCATGGCTCTGGACTGGAAAGCTGGTATATGATGCAGGATAGGGGAGGTTGGGATGCCAAGGTCAGTGAGGACTAGAAGGACCAGGAAGGTTTTTGTGCGGAGGCCTTTGGCACAGAGCAAGGGATTAGGCCTGCATCGCTCCCTTCCTGCTCTTAACACACACACACACACACACACACACACACACACAGTGATGACATTTGTCCTGGGGATCTTTTGACAATGCAGATTATATGTGACCCACAAGGTCTGTGGAGGTCCAAGATTCTTCATTTCTGACAAACTCTGGGCTGATGCCAATGGTACCACATGCTGCAGGTGTGGAATAGAGTGAGAGTCCTCACCACCACATTGTCCCCAGAACTCCCCACCTCCCATCCACCTCTTCCTTGCCAGGTGACCCTGCAGCCAGGCTCGTCTACAGTTCCTCTGTAGTTTGGTCTGTTGGAAATGGCGTGCTTGCCCATGAAAGCAAAGCCTAGTGCTGCTCAGTTTCCTGTACCCATTGTCTCTCCTGCCAGCTGATACCAGGGCAGGTCCTGGGCCTTTGCACCTTGTCCCTCTGGGCCCCCGGTATCTTATCCTCTCCTATCCTGCTCCCTTCCATCTTGTGCCCCCTCCCCCATCTGCCACATGATAATGGCAGAGCTTTGCTGTGAGATGACTGGGAAAGCATCACAGATCAAACTGCTTAGCTCCCCAACACATCCAAGGCTGCTCAGGGCCCTCTGCTTGGTGGCTCACTGAACCTCTTTGAATGCTCTCCTCCCATCCACAAGCCCATTTTGCACATGGGATGTTGGAGGCTCAGGACGATGAAAAGCCAGCTTATGGAGCTGTCTAGTACTTACCTGTAATCCACAAACTAGAACACTGAGGGTTATGCCCAGTTTTCTCTGGTGACAGCTAGGCCTTGGCTACAATGCGCTTCCTGAAGATGCTGAAGTTTTGCTGGGCACCTGCACTGCTGTGTGCTCTTAAACCCAGGGCAGTCCACTGCACTAATTCTCAGCTCATCCCATGGCACTGGGGACCATTCTGAGTAGGAGGGGCTAGGAAAGCAATGAATGAGCAAGCATGTTTTCAGGGGCTGTTTCAGTAAGTGGGGAGAGCTGCATCCTGCAAGGCTGGCGGCAGCATTTTTTTTTTTTTTTTTTTTTTTTACCTGCCATCAGGGAGCCAGTGGATTCGCCCTGTCTCGTCCTTTGGTTACAGCAAGGGAGTGGTTAGCATGAGTTACAGTCTGGCCCAGACACTAATAAGGCTGCTGTCGGAGGCCTTCCATAATTCAAGGGAAGGCTGTGCTGTGTAATGGCCTTCTTCGTCAGATCTTCCAGGGCTTAGGGCCTCCTTAATGATTTATTTGCCTAGGATGAAATTAAGCCAAGACAGTGTGAGCTTGGAAAATACTGCCTCGCTGGCTTTCCTGGTTCATCCTGTGCAGAGGCCACCTTCTATAAATAGAGCTGTGAGAACCCTGCTTCGTGACCTGCCTGCTGGGAACCCTGACAGGCAAGGGCTGCCCCACCACAGGCCCTTGAGACCGCACCTGGCCAGCACGTGGCCCCTATCTCCCACTCACCAAGCTTGGAACCCCACTGTGGAACAGTAGAGGACAGATATACTAAGACTTAACCTTTCCCAGCTTTAGAACCCTTTCAGGACATGCTTTTTTTTTTTTTTTTTTTTTTAAAGATTTTATTAATTTATTATGTATACAGTATTCTCCCTGCATGTGTCCCTGCAGGCCAGAAGAGGGCATTTTTTTTTTAAGATGTTTTATTTGAAGTTCATGTGTGTGTGTCTGTTGCCTGCATGCATGTATGCATAAGCACCATCTTCATGTCTAGTGTCTTCAGAGTTCAGAAGAGGGCATGTGATCCCCTGGAACTGGAGTTACAGATGGTCATGAGCTGCCATGTGTGTGCTGGGAACCTAGGTCCTCTGCAAAAGCAATAAATGCTCCTAACCTCAGAGCGGTCTCTCCAGGACCCAGTAAATGCTTTTGAGGAGCTCCATTTGGACCCAGACTGAGTTCCAGAACTTGCCCTTCAAAAATCATTTCGCAGGGGTGCCCCCAGGGCAGATGCAGATTTGTTTCTAGTGTTTAGTGAGGTAGAGGACAGTCCCCTGCCTGAGGCTTGGGCCTTGCTAGCAGTGAAGGGCTAGAGTCCTGAACGTAGGCCATGTGCTAAGAGTCAGATGGGATGTTTATGTCAAGACTTCTTTGGAAATCTAGAACCCAGAAGAGCCCGGTCACCTTAGGGACATGAGCATAAAATCACATTAGAATTTCATGGTGGTGGTGCTGGGCACAGGATTGGAAGGGGCTCTGCAGTCCTTTTAGAGTCTCAGCTACACATTGGCTCTAGACTATACCCCATACCCATTGCCAAGCTTGCCAGTGTCTTTTCTGTGTTTCTTCATAATTTGAGGTGTCACTTGGCTGTATCCTGAGAACTTTAATATGTGCTAGGTGACTCATTTCTCAGGTCTTGATCTGAAGTTCTCAGTCCTGGCTCTGCAGCCCTCTGACTGGCTTCCTCTGGGAGGGTCTCTCAGCTGGTCTGTCACCTGTGGAAGTATTGTGGGCACCCTGAAGTTAGTCACTTGGCACCTCTCTTGGAGAAGTTGAAATACTGTACTAGATATCACCTTCCTGATCAGGAATCCTGCAGTGGCCCTGAAACGTGTGTTACAAGCTTCCCAGTCCGTTTGTGCCAACAGTTCAGCACTGGCTAGAAGCTAGCCATCTGGGATGCCCTGCTGAGATAAGGGACAGATGGGGAGAGTGTGGGCAGAGCAGAGCAAGGAGTGGTATCCTGAGTTTCTAGAAACAGGTTGGAGAATGTTGTACAAGGCGGAAGTGAAGGTCCAGCTTCCAAAGCTCTGAGACCAAAGACATGCTTAGCAGATGGCTTAGCGTTTCTATTGCTGTGAAGAGACACCATGACCATGGCAACTCTTATGAAGGAAAAAACATTTAATTGAGGTGACAGCTTACAGTTTCAGAGGTTCAGTCCATTATCATCATGGCAGGGAGCATGGCCGCTAGACAGAGTGCAGGCAGACATGGTGCTGGAGAATTCTACATCTTGATCCAAGGCAACAGGAAGTAAACTGAGACACTGGGTGTGGCTTGAGCACATATGAGATCTCAAAGCCCACCTCCGTAGTGACACACTTCCTCCAACAAGGCCATACCTACTCCAACAAAGCCATATCTCCTAATAGTGCCACTCCCTTTGGGGGCCGTTTTCCTTCAAACCACAGCACAGGTCAGCTGCTTTCCTTCCGAAAGGGAGAAGGTGTGGCACCTAAGTGAAGTGTACGGTACCACTGTTTGGAAAGATGTCCATACTCCACTGTGTCTCCTCAGGACATCCTTAAGGCCTCTAGGTTGATGGGCAGTGTGCCCAAAGCCAGGTTCCCAGAAACAACCCCATTCTCACATGTCTCCTTCTGTACCCTCAAGGTCATATAGGTGCATTCTTAGTCCCTCAGGTCTCTGCATCTCCTTGCCATCCTGTTGCCCTGTGACCCAGTTTCTGACACTTGGTGGGTTCTCAGTAAGTGCCAGCTGCATGAGTGGATACCTAGTTGAGAACTGGGACAGTGGTAAGAAAAGCACCCCTGACCAGGTGGGGGGGGGGAGCGCGGGGTGGGGGGAATGTTCCCTTTCCACAGCACTCGCAGGAAGCAGGAGTGCACACAGCACACACTCCTCACTGATGCTTCTGGGAAGGAAGCTGGAGAGCTTGCCAGTTAGTGAAGAATTCTAAGTTTATGTTAGTTGTGCCCCACACGTGGCTGCTAACTTGATATGGGTGCAAAGACATGATCTGGGCAGTCGTTGCTGCCCAGTGGCTTGGCACCTGATCATCTGTCTGTCCTGGTGTTTATACTGACACCAGCCAGATCCAGGCTGCTGCACTGAGCTGCACAGGCCTGGTTTCCACCACTGTCCAGCCTGCACTCAGGATGAGAACAGGTTTTGTTCTTGTTGTTTTCTTTAGTGACTCCATGACTCTTTTCTCCGTTGTCTGATATGTGTCCAGCGATGGGATGTCATTGTGATGCCAGTTTGAGCAAGACACTGACTGAAGGGCACTTGCATAAATAAACACTTGTCTATGATCCATCTGGGTATTGAGAAATGTGATCATGAGGACAGAGTGAGAAGGGGCAACTGATAACTGTTACCTGGGAACTCCTTGGGGGATGGTGAGGTGGGGGTGACCAGTGAAGGTTGTATGGAGAGTAGCTCAGTGAGGATGAGCCTGTTGCCAACAGCGCTGGACACACTGGGCACCATGCGGCTCAGGGGCCAACACTGCCTTTCGGACTTCTTTCAGTCCATTGTTTGATTGAAAGGTGTTTTATTATCTCATTTGAGAGCGGTGTCTCCCCTCTCCCTTCCACCCACACTTGCCTCCTGAGTCTACAGAATAGCCTGTGGTAAGGCTGTTGAGGTGGTGTCTTGGTCAAAGGGCATCTGATTCTCTGTTTTACCCACCAATTGGTTGAGGCATCAGTGGCTAAGAGCCTTGTTGCGGTCATAGCGAGCCACAGAGCAGATCCGAAACCCTGGTCATTGTTCTCTCACTTTGTACTGCTCCCAGCAAGTCGGGCTTTGTCTTGTTCTGTTTTTAACGAAGTTCATTAGGTTTGCTCACAGTCGTCCGGGAGTCCAGCCCACAGAAGCCCCTGCGGAGTGAGTGAGGGTCCCCGAGTGTGAGCCGCGGCCAGCACTGCTCTCTGGTCAGGGGCTTGCATTTCAGTTTCTCCCATCTGGAACAGTGGGCAGGTGATGCAGGGCTTGGAGCCCACCCCATTGCCTAGGCATAAGCCAACCCTGTCTACTACGCTCCCAACCCTTTACATTCTTAGAGAGACTCTGGGAAGGCGGTGCCAATGCAAGGTTCTGCTGAGGTACCCTCTACCTGTACTTTGTGTCTCCCAAGATGAGACACCCAAGGATAGGCTGGGTGTCTTTCACCTCCAGCTACCCAGGGTGGAATTAGTGTATTGAGGGCTTCTACTTCCTCTTTGGATGACACAGGCAACCTTCCTTGACTGGTAAAGATAAATGGATTGTACAGATGTGTGAAAATTGAAATGTGCTCTTGAGTTGAACTAACTTGACTTCCCCAGAGTCTGTGCTGGATATGGAAGAAGGAGAAGTGGAGTAGGTACTGGAAAGCATACTGGGTTGGGAACCGGGAAACTGGTCGGCTGGTTCCAGCTAGGAGAAATGGTCTCTGTCGGTGCCTCAGTTTTCCCATGACAGGAAAGAAGTTTGGACAAGACGGGCTCACGGGTCTCTGCCGTACGGTCATCTCTGATGTTGGTTGTCTGCACTATCTGACTTGTTTGATAAACACTTTTCAGGCCTGTGCCATCTGATGAGGTAGCTACTGACCAAAGGTGGCTTCTACAATTGAATAAAGCAGGTCTCTAGTTCCTTGACTGTCCTGCTCACATTCAGATGTCCTCCAACATGCATAGAAGGTAGCCACCATATTAGACCGTGGAGATGTGGGTCGTTCCCACCACCCAGGAGTTCAAGATTCTGGGGAGGATTGGAGGCTCGTGGACAGAGCAAGGGGTACAGTTTTCCTAGGGTCTACTAGGCACAGTGTGGGCATTAGGTAGGCCACACTCACATGAGTTCTTTCAGGGCTCAAGAGCCAGTCAAGGAGGGCCAGAGTTAGAAGATTCTTGAGTCCGGACAGGAAACCTTAGAGAATATACCAGGTGGGGAGGAGGCTGACAGGAGGAATGCCAGGAATTCCAAGGCAGCCTGGGGCAGTGAGGCCCCCCAGTCCGGTCCCCCCTCCCCCCCGTAATATACTGCCCAGAACCCAGGTTGAATTTGCCACTAGCCCACCCAGCTCTGTAATTTCCTCAAATCCATAAGCCCGCTGAGCCTCTTGTCCTGAGTAAGCAGGATGGGTTCTTGGGGGGAGAGTGAGAGAAGACCCCAGGCAGCAGTCCTGTGTGCATGGTTAGGCCACCACAAAGTGCCATACTTCCTTCTAGGGTCACACACACACTCCTGTTTTAGGGTTCTGTGATATCTGTCTTGACTTTTCAGTAGGGCTAAAGACCGTTTGGAGAAGGGGACAAGGACATTCCTTTGTCCCCTCAACCCTGGACACCCAGCAGCCTCCCACAGCCCATGCTGTCCCACCATAACAGAGGGCACCGCCGGCCAGCCACTGCCCAGGGGGGCATATTGCCTTTCTTCTTCCCCTTTGACCCTGTGACCTTCCAGCCTCGGATTCACGCTTGAGAGTTTCTGAACACTTTCCTTGTCTGTGACACATTTGAGCATCTGGCTGGGTCTGGTTGTCATTTTCTAAGCCCATGGTTCATCTCAGCTCTGATCTCCAACCCTGCCTTGTATAAACAAATACGGGGCAGAGGTCAGAGGCCAGAGCTGGGCCTTGCCAGCGTTTCCCCTGGGATGTCTTGGTGGGAAGCGCCTGGAATCGGGTTTCATTGTTGCCCTCCCCATGCTGAGATAGGCCTTGCATCTGTGGTCCTCTTTGGGAGGTGACCATATTTTCCTGACTTATTGAAGTGCTGAATATACTACAACCCCCTGCTGAGTTTATTGCTCAGGTCTAGAGCTTGTTTTCCTGAAGTCCTTACCACAGACAGGTAAAACAGAGGGAGTTTAACTCTTGCCTGGGAAACCAGTGGTATCAGTAAGTCATCAACACCAGTAGTGACCACCAGGGTGCTTGTAACTCCAGGTTTGGTGTGTTAACATGCCATCTCACAGACAAAAACACAGGCCATGAGATGCTAGCTCGTCTCTGATCAGAACTGATGTTTGGATTCTGGTCTGTCTGATCCTCCGCTTTGGGCCATGAGTCTTCCTCACCCAATGTCTTCCACAGCATCCATCCCTGCTTTGGCCTCAGAGTGCTAATCAGGGCTTCTCTGGACTTAGCTTTAAGGCTGGGTTTAGCTGACCTATGTGACCAGAGCTAGGTCTGGAACCCTGGGCCTCTCTGGACAATGGATTGCCTGGCTTATTTTGCATATCCAGGGAGTTTAAGAGGTACATGGCCTCCCAAGGCTGGCTTAGATGTCCATGAGGATCTCTGTTGTCTCTGTGCTTCCTACACCCCCATCCAGATGACCCCAGGGATAGTTCTCATGGTTCTTGGACATGTCCAGCAGGGTACACACCAAAGGCTACAGCCCTTAGCTCCTCCTGCCCCTAGAAGGCTGTGGCTAGGGGCTTAGGCCATTGCCTAAGCTCTGCCTCTTCCTCTGAGAAGACCCAGGGAGATGGGTGCTGTGAGTGGTCTCCCTCAGCAGGGCCCATGTCCCTGGCTCCTTAATAACAGGAGCATGGCCTCCCAGACCTCCTCCTCCAACCTGGCCTCCACTCCCTGCCTGGATGTCACCCCATTCCCCCATCTGTTCAAAAACCATCCTCCCTCCAGGCCCTGGGATGACAGCATAATGTTTATGAAGCTCTCTCGTGACCCAGTCCATACCGCCTAGCTGCCGGAACACATTTGCAGTTGATACAGGGGGTCTGACGCCCTCTTGGTGGGACTAAGCCATCACTCATATCCCTCTCCGATGAGTGCCAGCTCTCTCGAGGCCCTTCGGGGCATAGGAAAGTTCTGCAGCTGGGCAGGAAGCCTGGGCCAGACATTCAGCTCTGCCAGTGTGAGCTGTAGAACTCAGCCCTAGGGTATCGTCTGTCACATATGGCAATCATGGCTGAGAGGCTGAGCCGTGGGGAGGAAAGACCAAGCGTTACCACCTAGAACCCATGTGGCTTGCTTCTTCTCCCCAGTGCCAGCGCCAGTACCGACGCAGGTAGACAGTAGGCGCACAATAAATGCCTCTTGGTTTTTTTCAATCCCGTACTTTCTTTTGCCATGTTCTGTATTGAAAACAGCTAGAAGCTGGACTCAGAAGCAGGTGGTTGCTCAGAACTTACGTCTCCCCTCTACCCCCTCAACCCCCTCACAGTCCTTTCTTTCTCCTCCCCCTCCCTTTACAGGCTCTCTCCACATGCCCCTCACGCCGCCTAGGTGGCTGCCCCAGCCTATAAATCAAAACGGTCCCTGGAGACCTTTGACCTAAACCAGATGGCAATCCTTTAAGCTGAGTTCAGCAGCCCACAGTGCTTGTCACCCCCCGCCCTCCCTGCCCTGGGTTTGGGGTTCCTGTAAGCAGCTGCCCTGTCAATCACCAACAGCGGCTGGGGGGCGTGACCACTCTTAGATTCTCCGGGGCATTGTGGATGTGCTCCATTAAGTCACGCCAAGATCTCCTGGGGGTCTGCAATGTGTACTTTCATAGTCGGTGGCCGGGCTCATTGCCCAAACTGGCATGGCCCATGTTCAGCCTGCTTTCCTCCTTCTGGATGCCCTCCTTGGCCTTACACCCTCCCTGGTCCCTCTGGGTGTGTCTTCATCTGTGCTTCATTCTTTCTACAAACATTTGCTTTCTACTTTCTGCCAGGGCCCTGGAGAGGGCTGGGCAGTGTCCTTGTTACTAGGGCTCTCACAGAAAGCTGCACATTGGATAACTGTAGGAACAGTGATGGGGCTGGGGGTACCTGGAGACCCAAAGCGCATGGGAGCTCTGAAGATGTCCCACCGCCTTGGAATCCAGGGCAGCTTTCCTGAGGTTGACTGGCTCTCTTTGTTGTTGTTGTTGTTGTTATTGTTGTTGTTGTTGTTTTGAGTCAGGCTCTAAACCTATATCCCAGGCTGTCTAGGCTACCCTAGAACTCACAGCAATCCTCCTGCCTCATTCTCCCTAGTGCGGGGATAATGGGTGGCCATCGTATCAGGCAGGGACTGGTCTGGGTGCACACGTTGGTATTTGCCAAGGAGATGGAGGATTCTGACAGTAGACACAGCATGTGGAGGGCCCAGGCCCAGGCGAGGCAGCTTGGTGGAGTTCAAGATCAGCTCGCCGGGAAGCTGCTGGGAGTTTTGAAGGGTGTCAGTGGATATTGAGTCTGGTTGCTTATGCCCCAAACCACTAATATGTAGGTTTAAACAAAACTAGATGTTTGTTTTTCTTTCATGTAAGAGAAGTCTGGAGGCAGGCAGTCTCCAGCCACCTGCTTAGACGCACTGAACGATGGTTCTGGCCATGTCTGTGGCAGAGGTGGGGCGGGACACTTTTGTACTTACAACTCTAAATGATAGGCTTTTCTTTAGAAGCAGAAGTTTGGTTCTGCTCAGTGAGCAGGAAAATGGAAGTGACCTGGAGCTAAGATTTAAAGCTATTCTATCCACTGAAGAAGAGCCAGGGCCGCAGCAATGTCAGGGGGGCTGAACCTGCTTTCTGCTGTGGGGCAGGAGTGGCTCATTGGTGTCCCAGCTTGCAGGCCCTCAGGGTCCAAACCCCTCCCCAAGGCCTGTCTTGGAAGTTGTGGGGCGGGGCTCACTCTCACACTGCCTGCTGTTAGTGCTGACTTTCAAGGAAATTGCTATCAGGCCACTGGGGGACACAAAAGCACACAGAGTGACAGGTACCACAAAAGCTTACGTCACAGAAAATCCTGCCACCAGGCCATCTAGGGACCTCCTTACCTACGGGGGGTAGGGGGTGCACCCCAAGATTCCGGAGCATGCCGACATGCGCAGACTACACCCAGGCCCTGTGTGTCCTGTGTTCTTTCCCAGGCAGACAACCTTATGACAGAATTTAATTTATAAAATAGTTGCCATGAGAATTAACAGCACAACTGGGCCAGGTGTCATGGTATCCACCTGCAGTTCCAACACTCCGGAGACTGAGACAGTAGGATTACCACAAGTTCCAGGCAAGCTTGGGTTACAGTTACAGTCTAACGATGACAAGAACAAAAGGTAGACAAAATAAAGTAAGTGATAATATAGAAGACACTATCGTAAGTGTTACTGAAAATGGATGAGTGGTTCCCTTCTGGAGTTTTCCATTCAACATTTTTAGACAAAGAGGACATAACCCTGAAGAAAATGAAACCGTGAGTAAGGGGGTCTACTCCACTTCAGACAGGTTAGCTAAGGTTGTCTCCGGCAGCAGGAGGAAAGTAGACTTCTACTTTTTCACACGTGTGCATGCACATGTGAGTGAGTGAGTGAGTGAGTGTGTGTGAGTGTGTGTGTGTGTGTGTGTGTGTGTGTGTGTGTGTATTTATATGCTCATTGGAGCTTAACAGCTGAACCATTTTCCCAGGCCCTCTAAATGCTCTTAATACTTTCCAACCCATGTGTGCAAAGTAATACAAAGGCAAGACATCTAATGTCCCGAACATACTCTGTGTGCCCACACCACAGCCCTTCCCCCTGGGGCTACAGCCCTGCTCTGGCCTGCATCTTCTGCAGACAGTGCCTCACCAACAAGGTGAAGCCTGGACTTAACAGAAGTTAACACTCCATAGTCCCCTAACCCGGGACACAGGGGGCCCTTGTACAGCAGCTCCGAGGGACATTCTGCATCAGGGCTCGAAGGGACTATAAGGGAGGGCCTGCTGCCCACTGTGGGCAGCTCATTCACTCTCTCTTGCCTGCCTGCCTCCCTTTCTCATCTCCCCAACTCAGTTTTATCTCCTAAGATCCTTTCCTCCAAACTACCTTTCCCCAGATCTTTGTGGAGGTAATCCAAGCTAAGATTGGCCTTGTGAAACCGTTTCCCACGGAGCTGCACAGAGCCAGTCCCCATACCCATGCTTGGTATTCAGGGCACACATAGGCTGGACTCACCCATCAGCAGCTTGCTTCCCGGGTAGCTGAATGAGACTCTGTAGGAGCTTGGGAAGCTGGTGCTCAGGCCTTTCTGACAACCTCAGCCTCGCATGCTGTGACTGAGACCAGCCCAGCTAGAAGATGGCTGTCAAGAGAGGGGCAGTATGAGGAATCCTTGTCCCTTCTGGGAGGTCAGCCCAGCCTTGATCAAGTTTCCCCCCACTTTTATGAAGGCTGAACAGAGTGCCCAGATCCACAGCCCTGGTCCAATCCACATGTCCAGCGGAACAGTCTAGAGGGATACCAGGTGCTTCAGACCTCAGAAAGGGGACACTCACAGGAGAGAAGGTTTGGGGTGGGCAGAGGTGGTGATGCTGTCCATCCTGCCAGGGCGAGGGGTGCTGTATTGGGAAGAGCCTGGGCTGGCAGGAGGGTGAGGTAGCTGCAGAAAGCACAGTCTCTGGTGGGATCTGAGTGAGTCTGAGCAGGTCTGGATACTCCTTTGCCTGTCGTTTCCTGGACCACAGTGAAATCGCCTTCCCTTTCCCAATGCTGGGTATGGAGAGATGGAACTCACATGCTAGGCCGGCGATCTGCCACTCACCCAGGCTATCACCCCAACCTCCCCAACACCCCCAGCCCTGGCTGCTAGCAGCCTCAGGGTCAGGAGCCAGATGAGGGATGGATGCGTTTGGACCAAGCTTTACCTTATATTCTGGGGAATTTGTCAAAAGCTTGTTATCTTTGAAAAACCAATTTTCAGGGATTTCACAGGAATCAGTCCAGAATCTGTGGGTGTTGACAGCTCGGCTGTTAATCAGCACTGTGACCTTGGGAGAGTCCCTTCAGGCCCTGCTGTGGGATCACTCTTCTGGCTGCTTGTAAAGTGACAGGCTGGCCAGAGCATGCGCCCTGCAGAGGTGAGCAGGACTGGCCACTACACCTGCCTCCCTGCCAAATGCTTCTAACTGAAGAAGCTGAGCAGGAATTCCCATCCAGCCCTGCCCTGACTCCCACATGGGGGGGGTCTGCCCGGAATTAAACCCCCAACCCTACTCCCACGAGCCGGGGTCCATTGTGTGGTTGTGTGGTTGGGTTTTACCCATTTGTTCTTTCTTTTTTTAAAAAATAAACTTTTTTTTTTTAAGACAGGGTTTCTCTGTATAGCCCTGGCTGTCCTGGAACTCACTTTGTAGACTTGGCTGGCCTTGAACTCATAGAGATCTGCCTTCCTGTAACTCTCAAGTGCTAGGATTAAAGGTGTATACCACCACTGTCTGGCTGAACTTTCTTGTGTATTAAAAAGAAAAAAAAAGAATTGCAAATAAAATAAATACCACATACCAAATTGAACCAGACCACAATGTCTTTCCATCTCAGTGAACTTCTATACCGTTAGAATAGGCATTCTGAAGCCATGGAGCTTCACACTGGGTTTTACAATTTCACTGTCAAAAATATTCTTACACACTTAATTCATCACCCAAACCGAAAATCTATGACAGAATCAGAACTAGACAAATAGTTCACTTTATATCCTTTTTTTTACACCCTCCTTCAAACTGGTTTCCAATGACCTACCCTCATCTCACCTCATCCCTTTCTTTTTAGTTTCTTGTTCTCCTTTATACATGTTATACTGTGCTCACACACACACACACACACACACACACACACACACACACGTGTGTTTACATCCGTACATGTGGTATTGGCTAGAGTCTACATGAGGGAAAGCATGGTAGTTTTTTCTTTCTCAGACTGTGTAACTCTTCTTAATATTACACATTATAAATCCATCTTTTTGGCAAATTTTGTAATTTTGTTTTTCCTTAGCACTGACTAGTATATATACGTACACACACACACACACACACACTAAATTTTCATTATCTGTCCATCCTTTGGTGGACCTCTAAGTTGATCTCAATTCTTTGCTTTAGTGAAACAGCAGTAAACCCATGTACGAGAGTGCAAATACCCCTATGGTAGGACAGAGTGTTCAGGGTATATGCCCAGGAGTGAAGTAGCTGGGACTTGTAATAGTTCTGTTTTTAATTTTTGGAAAAATCTCCAAACTGATCTTCACAGCGGTGTATTCATTTTCACACCCTCACCATAACAACGGCCCCCTTCTCTCCACATCCTCTCCGACTTTTCGTGTCAGATTCGTTGATGACAGCCATCTGATTGGGGTACCTCAAAGTAGTTTTAATTTGTGTGTCCTTGATGGCTAGGGATATTGAGCTCTTGTAAAAACAGTGATTGGCCACTTGTGTTTCTTTGTTTTTGAAAACTGTCTGTTCAGTTCGCTTGCCCATTTGTTGATTGGCAGTTTTATTTCCTTGATGTTTAATGTCTGCAGTTCTTTGTCAATTCTGGATATTAACCCCTTGGCTGACATGCAGTTGGTAGAGATTTTCTCCCATCCTGTGGGCAGTCTGTGTGTTAGATTGTTTCCTTTGCTGTGCAGAAACTCGTTATTTTCGTCTAGTCCATCTGTTGATTGCTTGGGCTAGTTCCTGTGCTGTTGGCGTTCTTTTCAACGGTTCTTGCCTACCCCAATATCTTGGAGGGTATCCCTATGTTTTCTAAGTTTCGGTGTTTCCAGTTTCAACTTAAGGTCTTTTCCATTTTGAGTTGACTTTTGCACAAGGTGAAAGATGTGTGTCTGATTTCATTCCTCTGCAGGTAGAAATGCAGGTTTGCCAGCACCATTATTGAATGCGCTCTCTTTTCTCCGATGTCTGTTTTGGCCTCCTTTGTCAAAAGTTACGTGGGCACAGCTTTGCCCGCTAATTTATTTTGGGTCCTCTATTCTATTCCATTGGTCTACTTTGATGCCAGTACCAGGCTGTCTTTGTCACTATAGCTCTAGAGTATAATTTGAGGTTGGGCATTGTAATACCTCCAGCAGCGTTCTTACTCCTTAGGATTGCTTTGGCTATTTCTGGTCTTTTGTGGCTCAGTAGGAATTCTTGTATTGTTTTGTCTAACTCAGTAAAATATGTCATTGCAATTTTGAGAGGTATTGCATTAATTCTGTAAATTAAGACAGAACTAATGCCTGATTGTCTGCAGATATTAGGTGAGCACTTTCTATGTGCCAAGTACTAGGACAAGCACTGAGGATACAGACCAGCAGGGGACCAATCAGCCACAACTGCCTGTCCTCAGGAAGCTTCCATGTTACTGGTAGAGATTGGCAGTCAGTGCAAAGACACATCAAAACTTTAGCTAACGATAACAAAAGGTAAGGATAGGAATAGAGCTGAGGGCTGTTGGAACTGGCAATTTTAAGTAAGTAGTTAAGTAAGGAAGGCCCCACTGAGAAAGTAACATTTGAGCAAAGAACCCAAACTGAAGAGAGGAAATGAGTCATATGGTTGTCTCCAGAAAAGGCTATTACGTCAGAAGATGCTGCAAGTGCAAAGGATCTGAGGCACGTGTGCTGGTGGGGATGAGATGAGGGATGGGGCCAGAGAGGGGCTGGGCACAGAGACCAGCAGATCAGGTGCGGTGTCTCTGAGTGGGATGTGAGGTCACCACAGACTTTTGGGATGAGAAGTGATACATTCAGTTTTTTTGGGGGGGGGGTGTTCATTTTGTATTATAAATATATGGTATAGGATCAGTGGAGACTCAGGGAGGCCAACTCAGAGGCTGCTCCCATACAGTAAGAATCATGGTGGCTGGTCAAGAGACTGAGCTGATGACTGGATGCTGGATTTGATAGGAAAGTAGGGCTACAGGATTGGCTGTGATAAGAGAAGAATCAAGGCTGACCACAAGACTTTGGGTCCAAGCAACCCACAGGATGGAGTTGCCTTGGAGAACTTGGAGCTGGCGTGGGTGTTGGAGCTGGGCAGGCACACATGAGGGTCAAGAGGCAACCAGGCATCCCAAAGGGAGCTGGGTATGTACAGGGTCAGTGTAAGAGGCTTCATAGCTCTACTGAAGTTCCCAGGCAGGAATGAAAGAAACTGCTGAAGACATAAGGCCACAGGACTGAGTCCTTGGGCACAGTAATGCTTAACCCAGGTCTCAATTACTCCTGCAAAACAAGGACAGGCCCTATCAACACCTCCTCAGTGTCACTGTGACTCTATATACACGTGAGTGTTATAGTAAGTACTCAGAGCTGAGTTCTATAAGCGAAGTTTACTATGTACAAGAGGAATTACCATCTCAAAAGCATGCTGCCTCCTCGTTCAGCTTCCTGGCTTTGAAACCCACTGACCACTCTGGTGACCATCGAACCTGCTGGAGCAACAATGCACAACAGTCTCCCTCGTCCAATCAGTGAGATGCTTTGGTTCAGAGAGACAGAGGTGCTGGTTCTCCACTCCTGCTCCTCTGGTCCCCGCACTACCTGTTAGCATTGACCTATGGCGTCATTGAAGGGTAACAGGTGCCACTTACCAGCAAAGGGGTGGACTGAGCTTTGCTTACAGTTATGCCCAGTGGCCATACCTACCGTAGGAGGCACAAGAGCCAGGGTCATTCTCCATGGCTGAGGGACACAGTCTTGAGACTCAGGGAGAAGGTGACAGGGCAGAGTGACTTCTGCATCACTTTCCTCTTCAGAGCAGACCTGCAGACCGCGCCACCCCGCACTTCC
>CABHPH010158875.1:0-41901 GCA_902168325.1 Peromyscus nudipes | reverse complement strand
GAACTGTGCACTGCTGTTCACCACAGCTGGGGGTAACTGTGCACTTCTGTTCACCACAGCTGGGGTAACTATGCACTGCTGTTCACCACAGCTGGGGGTAACTGTGCACTGCTGTACATGAGCTCACATGCTGTGGGATGGTCTGTATGTCAAACATGTTGCTTATAGGTCAATAAATAAAACACTGATTGGCCAGTGGTCAGGCAGGAAGAAGTATAGGCGGGACAAGGAGGAGAGAATTCTGGGAAGTGGAAGGCTGAGCCGGAGACACTGCCAGCCACCACCATGACAAACAGCATGTGAAGATGCCGGTAAGCCACAAGCCATGTGGCAAGGTATAGATTTATAGAAATGGATTAATTTAAGATATAAGAACAGTTAGCAAGAAGCCTGCCACAGCCATACAGTTTGTAAGCAATATAAGTCTCTGTGTTTACTTGGTTGGGTCTGAGCGGCTATGGGACTGGCGGGTGACAGAGATTTGTCCTGACTGTGGGCCAGGCAGGAAAACTCTAGCTACACTCACACATTTTGTAAGTTGTTTAGATACTGATTCTTTAATGGACTTTAATAGTTCAAACCCCTTTTGATTAAAAGACAGAATATATTCTGTAAATAATTACTCTAAGTCAATTATTAGTAGGTTTGACTCATGTTTTATATTACCAGGAAAATAATATCTACCATTCAAATCTAATAAATGCATCTAGAATATGAATTTACCAATCACCACAATCTGTTAACTGATTTCACAGATAAAGAATTGTTTGTTGTAGCTGTTTGGTATATGGCATATTTTTATTTTTTTTCTTCCACATGTTGGCAAGTAACTGACTTCTGATATTAAAAAAGTTCCTTTGACTGTATATGTCCAATGATGTCAGTTAAATGACACCCTAGAATTTTTTTAAATAAATTCAATTTGGAAAAATTTCCATTCAGTGGATACCTCAGAACTTACATTGGTTGTTTACTCCTCCCTGTTAAAAACAAATATCCCAGTTGGGTCTCAGCAGCTCAGTGCTAATTCCTTCCTTTGATGTCCTTTAGAAAATGAGAGAGTTCTACAGTAGGTTTGTGTGGAATGCTCCCTCCATGCCAGGCACTGAGCACTGGAGGAATGGAGGAGAACACAGTACAGAACCTGTGTCTATGGAGCCCATATTCCAGGAGGAGAAAGTCAGTCTTGGAATGTTACATACAATGCAAAAGCAGGAGGCCAGGAAGAAGACGACGTGGGATTGGGCATGCTCTGAGGATGGGGGAAGGCACTGTTAGACAGAGCTGCAGTCAGAACAGATGAATTGAGAGAGTGGAAGATGAACAGCCTTGAAAGAAAGAAATGAAGATCCTAGCTGTGCACGTTTCCTGTGAGGAGTATTGAGGCCAGATGGCTAGCAGAGTCGAGTCCCTAAGGCAGCCTGCCTAGCAGGCCTGTGACAGCACTCCTGAGGACCCCGGTGTCGGGAGATGTCCCAAGTAAAGAGAAGAGCCAGTGTGGGCTCTGGTGAAGAATGGGGTGTACTGGAGGCCTTTAAATGACCTCATTGTCTTCTGGAGGGAGAATTGTGGAAAGGGCTGGCTCCATGTAGCTCCCTGGGGAGCAGACACTGAGACTTAGACAGTTTGCTTGGTTCAGACTGAAGAATAAACTGGTCAGAAGAACGAGAAAATGGAGGGCAGCCGTAACAGCACCATGGGCAGCTCAACTCCACTGGGGAAACTAGGGAGCCAGAACAAAACTGTGTCCCACTCTGATGCCTGGTGATAGCATTGAGGGTTTGTACTCCATCTGCATGGTTACCAGGTGAAGGGTGCTCCTCTGGAGGCCGCAGAAGCCTCCGGTGAGGAAATGGGTTTGGGCTGTTGAAGCTGGGGTGCAAAGTAGCTCAGTCCTGCTAGTCAGAGTGAGGGCAGAAGCGGCATGGTTCCTTAGATGTCCGCAGGAACCCAGGCCACTGCTGGTGGTAACAAGGCCAGAGTGTGGCACCACAAGCCGTGAGATGTGGTCAGACTCAGAGCCAAAGTGGTTATGATGAGTGTGATTGCTCCATCGACGCGATAGTGGATCTGCGTTGGTGAGTCCAGGTGGGGTTCCCTTTGTTGCCCCTGCGTTCCCGTGCACTTGGTGACACATTGCCTGTGTCTGTCTGTGCGTCCTCACAAGTAGTGCAATACACGCTTTTCTAAGCAAATGACAGAGACACGGGAAAGCGCCTGGATCTTCAAGTGACTTGGATTTTTTTTCCTTTTCTTTTCTTTCTTTCTTTCTTTTTTTTTTTTTAGCTTTTTGGATTTGATGTCACAGAAGAAATAAAATTCTTTGTCACAAACAAGTTACTCACAGGTATTAGGTTGAAATGAAGACTATGTTGAAAATATATTTTCCTGTTCACTTCCTTTTAAATTAATTTATTGTGTGTATGAGTGTTTTGCCTGTTTGAACATCTGCGCACCACCTTCCTGCCTGGTGACTAGGGAGGCCAGGAAGAGTATTGGGTCCTGTGGCACTGGAGTTAAGGGGAGTTGAGAGCCACTGTGTAGGTGCTGGGACTTGAACCTGGGTTCTCTGGAAGTGCAGCGGAGCCATCTCTCCAGCCCCTCCCCATTCACTTTTGTGTGGTGGCCAGTGGATGACAGTTAGGTCACCGTGTATGAATCTGTACTTATCACTGAAAATCTCTCTTTGATGTCATACTTTCTCTTTAGGATTCATTGTAATGACTTCTATCCAAGCGCTCCTACTTCTCCTGTTATAACACTGACAAACTAGGTAACACCTTAATGATGAACCTTAAAAGACACGGTAGCTAATTTGTGAGGTGATATATTTGGATTATTCCCTATACATATTGATGTAAGACTTTCTGTAATTGTGTACATACTACATTAACAAAGAAAATATTAAAGTAACAAGAAAATTGAAGATACAATCTGGGCTCCTTTTTGCTTATTGAAGTTGACTTCACATATGTTCAGTGCTCAGAGTGTTACCACATATTCCAAGTTAGTGTCTCCAACCACACTCTAACCTCAGGAGACAGACTTTGGGGGTCTCTAGTGGAATCTTGGTGCTCTATCACCTTTCACCCACAATGATTGATCCACATTCTCAGAGCCTTTAGGATTTGTTGACAAACGTTAGTGCTTAGGTGTATGCCGGGCATGCATATAGGGTAGTCTCAATCATATAAATGGGGATATATATGCCAAGGGAAGAAACCTGCCTTTGATCTTCCTAGGTCATAGAGAAGAGTAAAATATTTGATTGGAGTTTAAAGTGGTGTTTTTCAAAATTGGTTCATATGCCGTCCCAGTCTGATTGAAAGCATTAGTCCAGTCTTATTACAATAAAGAACCCGGTAAGACAATTAGAACTCATAGCTAAATCAGTAAGGTTACAGAATATAAAATAAAAATCCAGTAGTAAGCAACACTTCTATATACCAGTATCTAATTTGTTGAAAAACAAATAAGGACTAAAATCTCATTCCTATTAACTGCAAAAGATATCCAGGGATATATTT
The DNA here is from genome assembly GCA_902168325.1 of Peromyscus nudipes. Lineage (NCBI taxonomy): Eukaryota > Metazoa > Chordata > Mammalia > Rodentia > Cricetidae > Peromyscus > Peromyscus nudipes. The sequence continues at coordinate 38,374 of CABHPH010158875.1, read as the reverse complement.
AACCAAGGAAACAAAAGACTGCCGAGTGAATATTATGAAAGACAATGAAAATGAAGGTCTAAAAATTGGAAATATCTACTGTGCTCATAGAGTGGAAAAATTGACATTGTAAAAATGTCTATATTATACAAAATGATTTACAGATTCAATGAAGTCCCATCAAAATTTTAATTGTACGTTTTTTAGAAATAAAATAAATATTTGAAGGCATGTGTGGAAGTACTTAACTGCTAATTGAGTTTCTGAGCAGAAAACAAAGCTACAGGCATCACAGAACCTGAACTGTGGGGTCAGAGTAATGACAACAACGTGATTGTGTTGTCTAGTCCCGCATACGTCAGTACAGTAATTGAGAACTGAGAGATAATCCATGCATCTATATTCTGATGAGTCTTGACTTTAAAACCACTCTGTGTTGGAAACAGAACAATTATCCCCAATAAATGGTTCTTCAAAACTGGATATTCACCCGCAACAGAATGAGACTTTGCCCATATCACTAACCCTCTCCAGAGTCAACTCAAACCAGATCAAAGGCTTAAATGTAAGACTGAAACCACAGCACTGACACATGGGAAATACTCGGTGTGAAGATAATCAGTGATGGCTTGGATAAGACTCGAAGGCAGGGGCAACAGAAGCAAGAAACGGTGGTGTTGTGTCCAAATAAGATGCGTCTGAAAACAAAGAACAAGCAACAGAGTGAAGAGACGGGCCTTCAGTGTGGGAAAGTTTTCATCTGACAAAGAATCAATATTCAGAATATATGAAAGGCTGAATACCAAAAGTCCTTCAAATTCAGTCTAAAGAAAATGAGCTAATTATGTGACTTAGGTTCTTGAAAGAAGAAATTCAGGTGGTCAAAAAATTTATGAAAAAAAATGCTCAAAATCATTACTTGTTAACAAAATGAAAATTAAAATTAGTGAGATGTGGTATCACCCCAGTTATATGACTTCTACCAAAAAGATTAAATATAACAAATATTACTGAGAAAATAGAGAAAGAGAACTTTTAAATGCTATTTATCAGAATTTAATGAAATTAAAATTAATACCATTATCATGGGGGAAATTCTTTCTTAAAACACTAAAAATAGATCTTTCATGTGATCCCAGTGTGCTACTTATGATCATATACCCAAGGGAACATATCAGATGAATTAATGCCTCTCATATTTATTGCAATATTATTTATATGAAGATATGGGAATCAACCTTGGTACATGTCAGCAGACGAATAATGAAATGAGGTATGGATATGTGATGGAATTCAGCCATAAAAATGATATTCTACTGTTTGTATCAACTTGAAGGGAACTTAAAGGCATTTTGTGAAGTGAATGAAATAGTCAAGACACAGAGAAGCCAGTGCTTTTGTGTTACATGTGGAAACTGTGAACGTTATTTAAAGGTTGAACATTGGGAGAGTTAGGAATGGAAGACTTAGAACTGGAAGATAGGAAGCTTGTGTTAACAGGCACCAGAGAGTTAGGAATGGAAGACTTAGAGTTGGAAGATAGGAAGCTTGGGTTAACAGGCACCAGAGCTCAGTGTGACAGAAGCGAATGCGTTATTGTTCAGGTAACACAGTCACAGAAGCAGAGCCTGCACCATCGCTCACATGACAGGACAGAAGCAGAGCCTGCGCTTTCGTTCACGTGTGCATTATGTATTTTATTAATAACAAGGAGAGGACCTTGAGGACTCAACATACAGCAGTGCTGACAAGATACAGGCAGGCTGACTGAGTGAAGATACCTGCCATGAAGCCCGACAATTTCAGTTGGATCCTTAAGACCCGTATGTAGAATGGGAGAACTGACTCTTTCGAGTTGCCCTCTGGCCTCCACTTGTGTGGACATGCACACATATACATACATATATACATGCATACATACATACATACATACATACATACACACACAGACACATATACATACATACGTATGCATATTCACTAACACATTATAGATAATAATTTTGAAAGAAAATGAAAATCTTAATTACCCTGACTTGGTTATTACATATATATATGTATATATATACATTATATACATATGCACAGTCCTAGGTACTTTACTATTGCCATGACAAGACATAACCAAAGCAATTTGTTGAAAGTTCATTGGTGTGCTGGTATTGTGTTCCCCAAAATATTGTGCACTCTAATAAACTTATCTGGGGTTAGAGACAGAACAGCCACTAGATACAAAGGCTAGAAAATGGTGGCACTCACACCTTTAATCCTAGCATTCCAGAGGTAGAAATCCCTCTGGATCTCTGTGAGTTCAAGGCCACATTGGAAACGGCCAGGCATGGTGACACACGCCTTTAATCCCAAGAAGTGAGTCTTTAATCCCAGGGAGTGGTGGTAGAAGGCAGAAAGATATATAAGGCGTGAAGACCAGGAACTAGAAGCATTTGGCTGTTTAAGCTTCAGGCTTTCGAGCAGCAGTTCAGCTGAGAGCCATTGGGATGAGGACACAGAGGCTTCCAGTCTGAGGAAACAAGGTCAGCTGAGAAATTGATCAGGTGAGGTTGGCTGTGGCTTGTTCTGTCTCTTTGATCTTCCAGTGTTCACCCCAATACCCGGCTCAGGTTTGATTTTATTAATAAGAACTTTTAAGATTCATGCTACACATTGGGGTTCAGTTTCATAGGGTTAGGGTCCGTGACCGTCATGGTGGAGAGCGTGGCAGCAGACAGGCAGGCATGGTGCTGGAGCATAGCTGAGAGCTTGTGTTTGATCCACAGGCTGGAGCAGAGAGAGAAAAACTGCCTGGCATGGGCAAAACCTCAGATCCCACTGCAGTGGCACACCCTCCAACAAGAGCACAACCCCAATCCTTCCCAAACAGTTCCACCAACTGAGAACCAAGCAATCAAATGTGCGGGCCTTTGGGGGCTGTTCTCATTCAAATAACCATAAACATATATAGATAGAATAATAATAAAGTATATGTGGGTAAAATAATTTAAGATGTGTTCAGTCTATAAAATATCTATTGGGAAGTTATTAGAACAGGCTAGCAGTTCTTGGGTGGTGTTTTGTCTGTGTGTAAACAGGACTGAATTTCCAACACTCTCCATACTCACCACTGCTCTCTGGTAACAGTGAACAGATTCATCCACTCAACACAATCCTTCTGCGGTCTGAAACAGTAGGCTCAGCTTCTAGCAAACCCTTCTATACTCATTCCTGTATATGCCAAGATGTGTTTGATATATGGACATAAACTAACATTGGCTGATATAGATCCTTTACTACTGTTAATACAGATAAATTAATACCAGCATCAGTTAATACAGATTTGCCAGTAGCAGGGACAGTCAGTGATCATATTTTTAGATTATCTTGAAGCAATTGTTGTGCTTCAATAGTTATCTGATTTTTGTTTAAATATTTTATTAAGCTATCATTTCCTAAGACAGTTGTTTTAACATTAAATTTGTGTTTCTTTAATATATTTTATCAAGTTTCATATGGTATGTTATTAATTTATTTGCACTTTTCTTACATTACATACATTAGTAGATCATCTCCTGGTTTATATCCTCAATGTAATAACTGACTGTAAGAATTCCATAAAATTCTATTAAATCAAATACATACTGTTACAAAATAAAATATGAGATATTAGAAATATAGAGCTAGATATTTTATCAATATATGTAGAAGATAAGAAACCAATAATGTTAAATAAACATCATGTCTCCTCATAGCATGCTTTCTTGGAAAATAAAGTATCCTGCCCCAGGACCCCCCCACCCTTCTCTTTGTCCATGGGGTGAGCAACCTTGCTCACTGTGCACTCTCCACCTCGTATCTAGCCTCACCTCAGACTGTGCAGCCATGGTCTGGCCACTCCGAAAGCAACAGGCAACAACTTTCCCTCCTGTAAGTTGCTTACCTGGGCTGTTTTTTCACCAGGAGGGAGAGGTGATTAACAGGCATGCTTCCCTTTTACCCAGCAAACACAACCATCTCTGCACGTCACTCTCTGTTGCTCCCCTGATGGACAAGAACTTTGCTTTCTGCTAAAACTCTTACTCTTCAGGTCAGAAATCAGTGACTGAGTAAGTAGGGAGAAACTAATGAGGAGCACTAATTTAAGGTGACAAGGATTTGTGTACAATCCTGATGTCCCAAAGAAGTCTAGAGGGCATAAATTTTAGTATAAGCAATTATATTGTGCTAAGCTTATCTAATTATTCTTTATCAATAAAACCTTGGGAGTCAGATATTGAGGTAAGAACCTGAATGATCAGAGAAGCTGAGAAGCGACCAGTGACCTCTTCTGTCTTTTTTCCTTTATCCCAAAAGGGCAAGACCCTCTCTAAGACCCACCTTACTACTTCCTGTCTATCCATCCTCAGTCCTCCAAAACATCTATGGTTAATTTTGGTCAGCTAGTAGTTAGCTCTGCCCTCTAATTCAAAGCAAATTTATATTGGCAGTCTTGAGAGAGTCAGAATATGATTAAAATATCACACAACAATGTTGGCTTGTAATAATTTTCAAACTAATGTCTTAAGTGGGGTAAGCAGACTATGGATTACATAGAATTGAATATTGGCAAGCTGAATAAGGATAAAGAATCAAGCTAATGAAAGTTTTCAGTACAGTAATATAAGATCCTCTTGAGTAGCTAGCTGGTAGCTAGAAGGTTGACAGTGTAAAAAAAAATGTCTGTGGCTAACAGTTTAAGCCGAGAAAGAGAATTAAAGTTAGTTAGTCAATTCTTTATTCACTTATTAATGCACTATTGAGTCCTTCCTGATCCTAGGCATGGAGATGCAGAAGTCAAAATAGAATCATAGTCCCTACTGTTCTCAGTAACAGTTCACTTAGCTATAAGGAGAGATGCGGGGTTTAAGGTTGTAGACTTGAAACACACAGGTGTTCTGATTGCCTGCTTTGACCTATGCCCTGGTCTGCTCTGTGTTGCTGTGATACACTCCATGACCTAAAGGAGACTGGGAAGGGGGGGGGGTGTGGGTTATTGGCTTATGCTTTCACATCATGGTCTATCAGTGAGGAAAACCAAGGCAGGAACTCAGAAGCAGGAAGTGAAGCAGAGCCTCTGGAGGAGTGCTGCTTCCTGGCTTGCTGAACAGGTGCACCTTCAGCGATATCTCTATACCTCCCAGGATAACACCCCTCTCACAACAGTCATTAAGAAAATCAAACACACCCCTAGATATGCCCATGGCAGTCTGATGGAGGCAGCCCCAGTTGCCTTTCCCCAGACAATTCATTTAGCTTGTGTCAAGTTGAAAAAACAAAAACAGAAACAAAAACTAACCATCATACCTTACGTATTGGTTATTATCAGCTAGATTTGTGATCTTAGTGGCTCAATTTTATTAGTCTTCTGTAACTTTAGCACATTAGAGTATACACACAATATCCCAGACTTAAATAATAAAGAGCAATAAAATCCACATCATTTAATGGAAGTGGTTATTAAGTGATGAGAACAATCTTTTGAAAAACATTCAAATACTATATATATGTACATATATATATATATAGTGTATGTGTGTGTGTGGTTTTCACGTGTACTCAATACAAATAGATGTGGGTAGATAGATCTGAATACCACCACATCTAGATGCTTTTGACTTATGACTCATCATAACAGCTACTCTCTCTGCCTTTTGGAGATTTGCACATATTGCTTCTTGGATCTTACTTTGAAATAAGAGTATGTAACATCTATGCATTTTAGAAAATCTGGGAGTTTTTTTTTAAGTATCTTTGCAAATAGACTAATTTTGCTTATATATTAAGTTTCTAGTAGTATCAGATAACATTTATTTAAAGCATGCTAAATTTTGGTGCCCCTACTTATCAATGGCAACAATTTAAAAATATTATCATGTAAGGTACACGGCATCCCAGACGTCGCAGTGGGGTGTGGCACAGCCAGTGTACAGCAGAACCGTGGCTTCCAAGAGGGACGATAACTGCCCCTCACGTACACTGCACCGCTTCTTTCTTTGTAGGGGCTATTGCCACTTCCTGTAGATCATAAATGATGCATATGATGGCAAATCGGAAGTACCATAAGATCAAAGAATATTTATTTCAACATATAATTTTAATTTGGGCATAGTTATGTATATGAACCCATTCTACCACATTTGATTAACAAAATAACTGATCTTCCAGTGTATTGAATGGTGTCTGAGTATATGTGTACATAAATATATGTGATACATAGTTATACATACACATACAACTGCATTTACACAATTATCAGGTAGGTATGAAAAGAAAATATGATTTTTACAGTAATTATTTTTGCTGTGTATTCTTGAATTATTGAAGCAATATAGTTGTCATAACATCAGTTATCAGTTATTAGATAATGTTAACTTCCTCCTCTGACTAGAAAACTAAGATATTGTGAACACACCCATATAGCAGTTCAGCAAATGTGCACAGTCACATAGTGACCAGCTTAACCTAGAGAAAAATGCTTGCATTGCCATAGACACTCCTTCCGTCCCCCTGCACCATGCCTATGGCACTCACCCAGCCAACTTACATCTTTAGAGTTTATTTCTTATAAACAAATATATGTTGTATTATGTGACTGTAGCTGGAGTTTTCTCCAGTCCTGCCTGGCCCACGGTCAGGACAAATCTCTCTCACCCATCAGTCCTGCAGCTGCTTAGGCCCAACCAAGTAAACACACAGAGACTTATATTGCTTACAAACTGTATGGCTGCAGCAGGCTTCTTGTTATCTAGTTCATGTATCTTAAATTAACCCATTTCTATAAATCTATACCTTGCCACATGGCTCGTGGCTTACCAGTATCTTACATGTTGGTACTCATGATAGTGGCTGGCAGCATCTCCTGACTCAGCCTTCCTGTCCCCAGAATTCTCTTCTCTGCTTGTCCCACCTATACTTCCTGCCTGGCTACTGGCCAATCAGCATTTTATTTATACAGAGTGATATACACAGCATGTGCCTTTGTTTATAGCCTTTTCCACTTTGTGTGAGGCTTCCAATGAGATCTGTTCATGTATTGAATTTCGTATTTCAGTAGTTCATTCTGTTGCTGGCATTCTGTTGTATAAATGTACCAAAATTTATCCAGTTACCAGGTAATAGAAATCTGTATTATTTTTTATTTGTTGCTATTATAAATAAAGCTGCCATTAATGTTTGCATACTCATCTTTATAAAAAAATAAGTTTTTTATTTCTCTTTATTAAAGACCTGCCAGCATTTCTGGGTGACATGTTAAACATAATTTAACAATTTTTCAAAGTGGATTTGTACCACTGTCAGTTACATACACCTTGGAGTCCTCCCTGGCACTGGGCATTGTTGATTACTTTATTCTTCTAATGGGTGTGAGGAGCATTTCATTGCTGTGCTTGGGTTTGAGGAGTCCTTTCTTATTTTCCAAAAGTGGTAGTAGCCAGCCATACAGCAATACACACCCACAAATTTTGATTTTTTTCATAAACATTTTACATAAATATTAACTGATTTATATACTAAAACATAGATATTAGTCACATTTGTGTTTTAACAACAAAATACCAAGGCATCTAATTTACAAAGATAGAAATGTTAATTTGGCTCCCAGTTTTGGAGAGTTGAAGTTTATGGACGGGGCAGTTGTTACTGTGTTAGCTTTTTGGTGACAGCGGTAGATAGCAGCATATCCTGGTGCTCGTGAGTACAAGTGGCCATGTCCTCAATAGGAACAGAGTGAAATGGATGGGCCTAAATCAGCCCTCCTGAGAGAACTCACAGGGTTACACAGGAACCAGCGAGAGGTCAAAGGCAAGTCATGTTTAAAGAGCTTGCCCCCCAGTGACTTAAGGTTTCAGCTCTGAAGGACCCTCCTTTCCTAATCGTATCATCCTGAACACCAAGCTTTTAACACTCGGGCCTTTGGGCACACTCCATCCAAACCGTAGCAATAACAGTTAGGGACATCTTACATGTGCTTATTTTTATAGGACTCAAAAATTAACCTGGAAAAGATCTTCATAAAATAAATAGTTGGGTTTTTCTAGCTGCCTATGAGGATCTCTTTTGTGAAATAACTCCATTTATTAAGAAATAAAATATTAATACCATAGATTAATTTTTAAATTAAAAAATGAGCATAGATAGAAATAGAGAAGTGAATTATACAACCAAGTTCCCACAATTCCAGACTCTTGGCAAGTCTTCTTTTGTCATCAAAACAAATTATATTTGAATCTCGTAGTTCTTGATTTATCATATTGAAATACTGACAGTAATTTTTTTTTTTTGTTTTTGTTTTTTTGTTTTTTCGAGACAGGGTTTCTCTGTGTAGCTTTGCGCCTTTCCTGGAACTCACTTGGTAGCCCAGGCTGGCCTTGAACTCACAGAGATTCGCCTGGCTCTGCCTCCCGAGTGCTGGGATTAAAGGCGTGCGCCACCACCGCCCGGCTGACAATAATTATTTTTAAATGTTTAGATTTAAACATGTAATTTCTAGTTTTGTTCTCTAAGGTTTCCGTAACTGCCCAGTTTGACCTGTCTGCAAGTGAAGTATTCGCTCTGTTTATTATTCCAATCACGTACAGTGGGAAATCCCGACACCTACATGTGAACCAGAGCTCTTTACACAAGAGTTTCACTCACCAGCAAACCGTGTATTACTTTCTTTAATAGCCCTGTGTAGACACTAAATTATGGGAATATCAGTGTTTGCTGAAAGGAAGTTGCCATTTAACAATATAAGCCAGTTAATTTTAATTTACTATATTTTTTAAATAGCATGTTGACTATAATCTGTGGAGTACTTTCTTAATTCTTATTACAACACTGATCTAATTTTTCTCCCCAGGAAGCTTCGCTCAAGTGCAGAACCAGTTTTAATTAAGAATAAAAAAAGAAAAGAAAACAAGGAACTTCATTAGGAATTCTGATTTTTGCTACCACAACTAAAAAGTCTATAAGCAACATGAGATTAGTGAGATGTAAGAGATGATAACCACATTAGGGGTTGCCTATAATTGGGAAAGTAACCTTGACACATTTCAGTCCAACTCTGAGTATCTGTGGTTTATTATATTCCAGACAGTATCCATTACCCAGGATGTAGGGCTAAATTAACTTTAATGTTGCACTCTTCACAAGACATTCCATAGCTAGCAATAACATTAACATAATGCTGTTAAAATAAGAATTTCAATTATAAGGCAGATGAGAGTGTGAAGAACATGACAGCCTTAATGAGAAGCAGGAGTTGGTCCTTGCTATGATAAGGCACACAGTTATAGAGAAAGAGGAAACAAAACACAGCCTCGGGCCGTTCCTGTTGTGTCTTGTCAGCTCTCCTGATAACAGCCTTGGGTTCAGATCTATTCTGTGACTCTGCAGGCTGCTGCCAGCACCATGGCCCTGTCTTCTTTCCTTTGCGCTGGGACACCTTTGATTGCTGTGTGTTCTACTCTTACAAGTAGCTGAAAGCACGCTTTCTTACTCTGCTCATCACTCCTTTGTAAAGGGAATCACCAGGTTGGCTTGTCTTGGCAGGTAGGAGAACTGGGTCAGTGGCTCCAGAGTTTATATGGCAGTAGATTGGAATTAGTTGAAGGGCCAGTAAGTGCTTATTCATAGAACTGATTTTTAACAAAGGCCAAAGTGTAGTAAATGTGACCCAACTGCTTCAGCCTTCTTTGTGGTTGCAGCATGCCTGCTTTGTTTTCATTTAGAGTTGTATATAGACAGAGCTGTCAAAACACCTAGGGACAAAGGATTGCAACCGAGAACTCTCTCAGTACTTTGGGGTGGCAGTAACAAAGATTCCATAGGTAGGGTGGCTTGTAAACACGAAAATTATTTCTTGCCCATTCTGGAACCTGTAGACACAGGAACAAGGAGATTTAGTGTCTGCTTAGGGCCCCACTGCTTGATTGATGAATGACACTTTTGCTGTGTCCTCATCTCATGTGACAGGAAGAGCAAACTGGCTCCACTTGTCTCCTTGTGACAACACTAATCACCTTCCCAAAACCGCACTGCTGGATATGAACATAAACTGGCCTGTTGAGGGTGAGGTTTTGAAATAGGAATTTTCTCGGGAAGAAGCCTTCAGACCTTCCACAATCAGAGCATTCTGTTAGTTGTTCCTATGAAGTCACTCCTGTGATACCTGTGTTTAGTACTCCTTTCTTGAAGCCTGTATGTCCTGTGCAAGGTAGTGTCAGCAAATGTTTTCCTGCTATGATTTCATACACACAAACACACATGTATGCACGCGCGCACACACACACACACACACACACACACACACACACACCCAAGGCCGCATCAGTGTAGAGCACTTCCTTGCCAATCCTGAAGCTTTGTGATTGTTTTACAGAGTTAAGGAGGCCAAGGAACTGCCCTGTCCATCACGTCTATAATTCATTATGATCAGCTGCATTGTTTTTATTTTCAGCTATGCTGTGAATTGTTAGGGATTATTGTTTCTTCTTGTTTAATTTGGATTTTTCCGTTTCACGTTTAAGTAGGAACTTTTCTCATTTTTCCTTTTGTAAAGGCCTGGCACACGCTCCTGGAGAACCCAAAGACTGCTTCGGTTTTACTCCCCCAATATGTCCCTATCTGTGCAGCATTTGTATAATTAATATGAACACTATCCCTTAATTTCTTTATAAATACATTTCTCATAAAACATGTTATCCATATTGCTTGCTCTAGAGCGTGACCAGTTTCATAGTCTTTACTGCAGCGTGCAATATAGCACCCATAATGTTTGCGTTGTCTGCTCTTCTATTTACTTAATCTGTCATCAAAGGGAGCATGGCTGATGCCTTTAAGTGAGCCACTCGATTATGCAGCATTATGTGTAGCTTTCACAGCAGCAATTTTCTCTTCTCCCTTAGGAGCCTTAATTCTGGAAATGAGCATTCCATCTAGATTGGGAGTGTTCATTTATAAAGTGCAAATGCATTATAGCTTATATAAAATATATATAAACGGTAGAGCCATAGAATAACCTATAAAATGTATAAGGTATTTTATTAGCCTATGGTGTTTTTAATTATATTCACAATCAGATTGATTTTAAATTATAAATATTAAGGGAAATTTTTCAGTATGAGCCATAGAGCTCAAAGATAAATTGATGTTCATCATTTATTGTTTTCTAAACGAAAATATTACATGTTATCAGAGTAACTTTATTTAGCAGACCTTCATCATTTTGTCCATTTCCACTTATCTTTTTGTGTGTTTATTTCTGTGCATGTGTATATATGTGTGTGTGCTTATTTCTGTGTGTATGTATATGTGTGTGTCATTTCTGTGTGCCTGTTAGTGTTTGTGATGTGTGTGTTTATTTCTCTCTCTCTCTCTCTCTCTCTCTCTCTCTCTCTCTCTCACACACACACACACACACACACACACACACACAGAGCGAGAGCAAGAGTGAGCGAGAGAGCGAGAGCGAGAGAGAGAGAGCGCAGACATTTTTGTGCTGTGGTGCATGTGTGGAAGTCAGATGACCAACCCAGGCTTCAGTCTCCACATTCCATATTGTTTGTGACAAGAGCTTTAATTATCACCACTATGTTTGCAAGGCTACCTAGCCTGGGGTTTCTGGGGATTCTCCTGTCTCCATCTCCCACCTCAGTGTAAGAATACTAGAATTAAGGAGATGTGCTCCCACATCTGGTTTTACGTAGGTTCTGGGGACCCAAACACAGGTTTTCCACGTATTTGTGCCACAAGTACTTTGTTTGCCCACTGAACCGTCTCTCCACTCCAGTTCTCCATATTTTTAAATGTAAAACAGTGGGTTTCCACCATTGTGTTACAGTAATATCCCCTCTGTATTGGTTCCATCTTGTTTTTCTCTTTTCTTTGTTGTTAGAAAAAATAAGCCAAGTATTCCAAAGTAAAGAAAGCTCAGGGATTATCATTAATGATCTTTTTTCTTGTCCATTCATCTTTTTCCTCTATTAAAAGTACTTAGAAAGAGTTGCCATTTCCTGGACTCCTTTGGGTAGAATTGTTTTATATTATTTCATAAATAATGTTCACTATCTATTATTAAGGTAAGAAAAGTGGGTAAAAAGGCATTTATATTGTTAATATAACTGAAACCCCCTCTGTCATAGCTTGGGGTTTAAGTGCACTTGCTGCTCTTACGGAGGACCCAGTCTTGGTTTGTAGCACCCATGGGTGCTCTTAACCACCTGTAACTCCAGCTACAAGCAGTGCAGTGTCCCCTTCTGGCCTCTGTGGACACCTGTGCACATGTGACATTCACAAGCAGATACGCATGTGCAAAATGCATCTTAAAAATAACTTCTCTGTATTTTACTATATTTTATCAACTCAGATGTAATTAATATTACTTTCAAAATAGTGTTTAGAACTGATTTTTTATAGTTCTTTTAGTTTTCATGAAATCTTTTGGTGGTGAACAATTGACTCATCTTATTGGCAGTTATGTCTAGAACTTACCAGTGAATACATCTCTTAGATAATATTACTTTGGAAGTCAAAACATAAAGAAAAGTAAAATCAAGGCCCAAACTGTGACTCTATTATCTGTAATACATGGAGCATTAAACTTGAAGCCAGAGGCCCAGGCTCCTCTTCCGGTTCTGCTTTCTCCCCTTGTAGCCTTAAGACACTAACGGCAGCATCTCAGAGCATCCATCCTTCATCTGTGAAGGAGGTATACCTTTGGAGCTGCATGCTTACTTCTCAGTGGATGTTGCTGTCAAACTTAATCCCATCTAAACAAAGTATCTGAGTAGAGATGTGCACTTAACATTTTAAAATGATGATTATTGATATTCTTCATTGTGCTTGGAATAATGCACAATGCTGTGCACGGGCAGAATGGAGGATCTAAAGCAACAGTAGCAAACATCTCAGTATAAAACACCTCAGATGTGTATGGGGAAGGACAAGATAATGACATACCTTAAGTCATTGATTTTAATGATCAGATTATTAGTTAAATGCTTGTCATGTCCAAACAGTTACTATATAATAGTGTACTTTAAATTGAGATACAGATCAAATTTTATATAGAAACATAGTAAATGAAAAAATAAGCATATCAATGTGTAAGGAAAAGTTGGGTTTGTTCTTTCCTGGAATTGTGTTGACTAAAGATCTGTGTGGAAAAGAAAAGAAAAAAACTGAATCTGTTCCAAATTTTATGTAGCTAGATTATAAATAGAGTTTATAATATAAAGAGCTTTAAAAATAAATTTTAAGAACAACCAAAAGTGGTTATATAAACAGATAATTCATATAAGAAGTACAAAAATCCTTTAAACACAAAAAAGAATTCAAATTCTCTCAAAATAAAAATAATAAAGATTAGTTGAAATTATCTTTGTCATTAAACTATTAAAAGTTTAGATCTCACAGCCTATTAGCAATAAGCAGAAGAACAACACCCAGAGTTGTCTGGTTGCTAGTCTTGTGACTTCACATGGCCAATGGGACTTGGCAGATATGATTAAAATAGAGTTTACAAGGATTAGGAAATGCACTGGTTGCCCTGGGTTATGTTGATGGACCCAATGGAGTCACAACATTAACAGTGAAAGAAGAGTCAGGAGAGGGAGGAGTCATGGGAGCAGAGGGTGGAGTCATGGGGGACAGGAGGAGTCATGAGATCAGAGGGCGGGATCATGGGGGAGGAGGCGGAGTCATGGGAGCAGAGGGCAGGGTGATGAGATTGCTGGAGTCTAAGGAAAGCCTTGAGAGGACAAGGAAACCAGCCTTTGCCTAGGCCTCTGGGAGAAACACAGACATGTTGGCTTTTACATTTGTCTGAATGAGACCCATTATGAACTTCTGATTCCAGGACTGTGTTTTGTTGCAGCCTACTAAGTTTTTGACAGTTTATTTCTATAGCAATCGGCAATTAATATAATTATCCAAGAATACAGTTGTAAGAAACAGACTCTCTGGTATTGTTGGAGATGCAAAAGCATGTTTTACTGTTTATATATGCATTTGCTCTCAGGTCCCACAGACTCAGCTCTGCCACTGTCAGAAATGCACAAGGCGGGCTCAAGGCAGCAGCACCAACTGTAGATGTTAAAGACTGAAAACAACCCAGACATCTGCATATTTAAATATTGGTGTGAATATGATAAAATGTTCTATTTTGCAGTGATGAAAATAAATATTACCATGTTTTGAAATAAAATGATCTCAAGTGATATTACTAAGTAAATTATCAAGGTGAAGGAAAATTATGTATTATATATTTTTATTTGACTAAAAGGGAAGGAAATAAGTATGTGTGTACATATATGCACCTATTTGCTTTAAAAAAAATAGCTGCATTGTAGTGGCGCACACCTTTAATCCAAGCACTCAGGAGACAGAAGCAGGAGGATCTCTGTGATTTTGAGACCAGCCTGATCTACAGAGCGAGTTCCAGGAACTCGTTATACAGAGAAACCCTGTCTCAAATAATCAAAAAGAAAAGAAAAATGAATATATCCTGCTTGGCCTCTGAAGTCCTCTGTAGGACTGAAAAGAAAACAGAATGAGTGCCATAGAGGTGGGAGATGTGCCTCTGAGTGTACTCTGTTTTGTAGATATTGGCCCGAGACCGTTCAAACGCATTAAAACTATAAAAGTTGATAGATTCGGGAGCATGAAAAGTAGGTGAATGTTAAAATTAATATGCAAATGGATATAAATATAAATGAGCCCAAGGATTTTCTAATTTATAGGAAACAGTCCTCAAAATTGATAAAGCATGGAGTTCTTTGTTCAGAACCCATTAGGACCGCAGTTGTAATGAAGGAGTCAAGTGATGGACAGTGCACGGGAGGCAGCTGATGGTACTGGCCTACAGTTCCAGAGTCCATCACCACTGCAGCAGGGAGCACCGCAAAGGGAGCAGCGCAGCCAGCAGGCAGGAATGGCGCAGGAGCAGAGCTAAGGTCTGCATCCCCACCCACAAACAGGAAACAGGGAACCTGGGGGAATTATAGCAGGCTTTTTAAACCTTAAGCCCCGCCCCCAGTGACTCACTTCCTGCAAGGTCAAGCCTCCTAATTCCTCCCAAGGAGCCATGTGCTGGACACCAAGTATTCAAATGCCAAGACCTTAAGGGAACTTCTCATTCAAACCGTGGGATCAGAAGGCCAGGGAGCCACTGCATATTCCCTAGTGACCAGACTGATTAGCATTCTCCTCAGCTGTGAAGGTGGCACCTTCCCCAGAGCATTCCAGGAATTTGTTGTTTTCTTGATGTTGCCTTTCTGCCTGCAGGAGATGGAATCTCAGTGTAGTTACAGTTTGCATTTCCCTAATGCTAAAGGGATTGAATTTGTTTTTACATATTTTACTTTTGTGCTTCTTCATTTGAAGTCTTCATTTACATCACCCCCTTGTGGGTGGGGATACTGCTCTGTGCTGTTTAATTTTTTAGTTCTTATGTGTTGAATTCCTTTCTGTTGACTGTTGGCAGATGCTTCCTCCCATTCTCTAGTTTGTCTCCACTCTAGTATTAATTTTTTGGGGTATAATCTTCTTAATTTGATGCAATCCCATCTGATACCCCTGCTTTTATCTCCTGGGCTCCAAGTTAATGAGAACCTCTGCCCCTGCCTCGTTCTTGAGGAATTTCCCTCAGAGTTTCAAAGCTTTGCATCTTACACAAAGGCATATCCATTCTGAGGCTCACACATGCGTGTGTGTGTGTGTGTGTGTGTGTGTGTGTGTGTGTGTGTGTGTGAGAGAGAGAGAGAGAGAGAGAGAGAGAGAGAGAGAAATAAACACACACTTTCAGCACCTGGAGGAAGAGACAGACAGACACAGTGTCAATGAGAGACCTTGTTTCCAAAAATACAGTGAACAGAGAGTGAGGAAGACAGAGCATCAACCTCTGGTGTACACACATGTAGATCTACACATGTAAACATATGAACATGTAAACATTTACACATACACACAACTTTTAAAATTATGCTTCTTAGCATAAGATTACAAAGCTCACAATACATATATTCTTATTAGGGAATTTTATTGTTTTGGATTTGTTTTCACAAGTGCTGTTAAATTTTAGGAGGGAAACACTTATCTTTTTTGGGTAACACTTCTACGATCATCCTTTAGATGACAGAGACCTTCGTGTTAACAACACACACTGCAGAGTCAGCAATCATGAGGACATGGACCCGAGCATCTGACAGCAAACCAGGTGACCACATCCACCTCTAGCTCCACCTCCAGGGATCGGATCCCTCTTCTGGCTTCTGAGAGCACACTAGCTTATATACCACCCCCCTCATACACACATACACACACACACACAAATATGCACTCACAGATACATATACACATGCACACACACACAAATATTTAATGATGAAAAGTATGACTGAAAATATTTTAGTTTTTGATCATTTTCATTTTTACTTCGTTTTAAATGAAAAAAAAAATAAAATAACGTAACTGTTTTTAAATACTCCTAATAACTTGTCTGGGTGATTTTAAAATAATTTATAGTTTAATTATATCATTTAATAGGGCATATCTTTTCCTGTTAAGTAATTATCCTGGATTGAAAGAAAGATAAATATGTTAGGTTATTATTAGTATAATTAAGCCATTGAATTTTAAGCACCTTTCTCTTGAAAGGAATGCATGTGTTTAATATATGATCAGGATAGTTTTGTATTACCCTTGACTAAAATAAATGCATACCTATGTATGTGTGTATATATTATTATATACATACATATATGTATATATTATTATATATGTACAGATAAATAGATTGTGTATGTGTGTGACACATTATAAAAACTAAGAGACAACAGCAGTTAATGGTTTTGTTCTCCTTGCCTGAAAGGTTATCAAGCCCTAAGTACTGCCAGCAGAGAATGAAAATGGCCAGTAGTTCCAGAGTGAATCAGACAAGGTATAGCTTGTTGTATTTTTAACTACGGAAGGGTGGTCAATAGCTGCACTCAATTTGCTGCGGTTTCCCAATGGAAAGCTCAGTTTGTTAGCTCTAGGATAGGCTCAGTCAATGGATTCTTTTTTTCTGAGAGAAATGATCCACAGGAGGTCCCCTGAGGAGGAAAGTCCTGAGAAAACCCAGGCAGCCTTTCATGCTGTACTACACAACCAGGGAAGCAAGGCTCTGACCTATTTGAGGGAGAGTTTCAAAGCTCTAGCTGTTGGAGCTCTTTTTAAAAAAAAATCAATTCACATTATCAAAAGAAAGCTGAAAATGATAGCAAAAGGCTTGTTTCATTAAAAAAAAAACTTTTCTTCTGTTATAATAATACATTATTTGAAGTGCTTGAAATTGGCCTCAGATGCTATTAAAGCACATATTAACGATGACAGTAATTGCACTTTGTGAGTTTTCGTGTAGGTCTGCAACCCGTTTGGCATCTCGCAGTGAACAGTGTGAGTGTGTCAGGGAACATGTGGACTTGAGGTGGAAGACGTAATGTTGGAACACACACTCACTGAAGCTGTGGCCTGATTGTGCCACTGGGGTTCGTGTGCACCTGTTGATGGGATGCAAGCCCCGCAAATGTCTTTTCCCCAGTCAAGTCTGGCTGGCAGCTAATTTCTCCATTTGGGAAAAAACGACTAAGGAGCAGTGTGCTTTTTTTATGCACTAGGGTATTTTCTCCGTCACTACTCTCATCGACCTGTTCAAATGCCCCGAAATACATCTCAATGAAAGAGATAAAATGAAAATGGGTTAGTTGCTGATGATGGCAGCGATGTTGTTTTGCTCTGTGTACATTTTTCAGGAGTGTTATTAGAACAAACTTTGGAGTTAGTTTTGGATAAGAATTGTGGCTTTTTCTCTAAGGTGGAATTTGTCCCGGAGGTTAAGTCAGTTCTTTGAACTTTGTCCCATTAAGCAAAAGCAGGTGCAACAATGGCTACTTCTGGATTGTTGTAAGGGTCAAGCTCACTGAAATACATGGAATAACCTTGAATATGCCCATGACCAGTTAGGCCAAAGGTAAACGTCCCTGACGGTGGAGAAGATGGTGGTCAAGAGAAGCTTGCCCACAGGGTCCTTTGTCCTTTGCCAGCTGAGCTCTCTCTTTCAGGCACTTCAGGTTAATCAGGAAAAATCCAAATTCTGTACAGCAGAAACATGCCATTGGCTACATTCTGCTCATCAAAGCTTTGGAGAGCTCATTGCATGTAAGACATAAATGAACTGTGAGGCTGGCAGCATGCAACTGTACCAGCAAAAGGCCTTGGTTTCTTGGATCTCTGTATTTGTTTTGAGGAGTGGGTGATGCTGCTGAGAAAGAAACACAGGGTCTTGGGCATGCTGGGTATACTCTACTTCCAGTCCGTATCCCTGGCTCATGAAGTGTCTTCTCGCATGTCCGCCCACACTTTGTTATCTTTGTGGGGGTATCTGTTAAGGTCATTGACCCATTGTTTTCTTACTGTTGAGTTTTAGAAATGCATTTTCTGTTTAGATGAAAGGTCTGTGTCATATCTTCTGTATGATTTTTCTCCCAATATGTGGTTTGTTGTCTCATTTTCTTGACATTGTCATTTATAAGGAAGATGCTTTTAATTTGAATCAGGGCCAGTTTATCAAGTCTTTCCTGGAGCAATTGTGCCTTTGGTATCCTTGCTAAAGTCACCACCTACACCTTGGGTTGACCAAGTTTCCTCCTGTGGTGTCGTCATTGGGGTTTAATAAATTTACATTTTACACTTCAAATCCACTGCAAGTTGAATTTAATGTCTCACCGTGTCCTACAGCACTATATTTAACCCATCCTTGATATACAATACATGGTGGTGGTGGTTGTTTTTACAGACTTTTAGCTATTTTAAAATATACTGCAGTTAGTATCACAAAGCTTCTCTCATTAACCTATATTTTCCTCCTCTCTACAGAATATCTTCATCTAAATTAATATTCATTTCCCTTATTTATTCCATTGTCAATACCTCCCCCATCCCATAAAAACATGTTAATTCCCAAAAGGTCAAAGTTTTGTTTGTTTATTCTCTGATATAAGCTCAACTTTTGTAATAAGTTTGTGGTGAGTGTAAAAGAATGAATCTTGCACAGGTAGAACTCACGGGGAAGCGGTAGATGTGAAATGCTAGTTTAAGGTGGTCACTGAGCTGAACACGAGGTTTCCACGGTGACTGGCGTGGAGCAGAGCGGCTGCACCTTGACTCTTATTGAAGTATGTCCCTGTTCTCCGCTGATGTGAAGCAGCGCACAGTAGGCTGTTTAGTAGCATCTCTGGCCTCCACCTACTATGAGTATCCCCAACCCCAATGATTAAGATGGTAGTTTCCTCACAAAACCTGACAAGTAGTCATGCTTTAGCAGTTTGTTCTTGGATATCTGCTGGTGAAATAGTTCCCACTTACATTCTTATGTATCTTTTCTTCTCTATGACACAAAGCATGTGTTTGCTATCACAAACAAGGCTACTGTAGTAACGTAGAGGGAATGGGCATCATGAAAGTACTGGAGAAAATGCTTTCTGTTCTTACTTTTCTTTGTTAAAACATCTATTGGTAAATCATTTTTATCTCCACACTCTTATACATTCAGGGGTGGAAGCTTCTCTAGAATGATAAAAATTAACCTTGATTAATGAACAAAATTTGGAGTAAAGACTTGGATTTAAATATAGGCTTTCCTAATTACTGGCTGTGTTACCTTGGGGAAGTCACATAAGCGCGGAGCTGCGATTTACTCCTCTGGAAATTGTGGGTAATAACATTTGTTCACTCTACAAGGCTGAGTTATTGTAAGATTATTTTATTTTGACTGCAGAGCTTCTCACAGTTGCGAGGGCTTATGATAATCACTGTGGCGGTTTACGGCCCGCTGCTTTGTCTCATGACTCGTGGTGTCCCCAGAGCTTCGTCTTCTGTACTTTGCTTTCTGCCTAAACTGTCCTCATCTATTTATTTACACGGGCATGTTGTGCTCTGACCGTGTCCGCTGGCCCTCTACCCCCCAGTCACATTACTACGCTTTCTCTCATAGCTGCAGAGTCCAGATAGATTCACCCTTCCTTCCTTTATTCATTCATTTAATGTCCATTGAAAAGCACCATTATTGTCCCTCAAACTGCTCTTCTTCCCAGCAGCCCCATTTTTGTCAATTCCATCATTAATCTAGTCGTAAAGGTAGCAACCTTGTAGTCATCTCCTGGCTTGCATTCCCTGTGCTGAGGTACTGGGCCCTGTAAGCGCACTCACTGTAGTAGAACACAGCCTTCTGCAGCAAGCCCCTTGTCTCAAGCTGGAGAGGGTCTTCTGTACGCTGCCACAACAAGCACAAATTATTTCTCACCAGCATTCCTTATCACTCTTAGCGGTTCATTTTCCTGACTGCTTTCATTCTGCACCTGGGCTCTTTCTTGCACCTCTGTTTTTGTTCATGGTATTCTCTTCCTAGAATTATCCTGTGTGTGTGTGTGTGTGTGTGTGTGTGTGTGTGTGTGTGTGTGTGAGAGAGAGAGAGAGAGAGAGAGAGAGAGAGAGAGAGAGAGAGAGAGAGAGAGAAGTGGACAGGCAGACAGAGAAAGACAGGCAGAGACGGAGAGCATGCCACTTTGTGAATGTGGGAACAAACTCCAGTCACAGCCTTCATCTTCCACCTTGTTTGACACAGGGTCTCTTGTTCCCTGCTGCACCTGCTTGGCATGGTGACTCTCCATTCTCCAGTCTATTTCTCACCTCACTGGAGTAGCACTGGGCCCACAGATGTGCGCTGTGCACCCAGGTTTCCAAGGGTTCTGGAGCATTAGGCTTCCAGATGTTTACTGTGCACCCAGGTTTCCATGGGCTCTGGAGATTTAGACTCAGGTCCTCACGCTTGCACAGCAATCTCTTTTCCCACTGAGCCGTCTCCCCATGCAGAGAAGCCTCTTTATCTCTTCCTGGGCGTGCCAACCAGGATGGTCTCTCATGGCCAGTTTTGTTATTACCCCTTATCATCTCCTGTGGCCTCCTTGTCACTCGTGGACTGTTTCCCAGCTGTTGTCTCTCTTACCTGGTCTCAATCTTGGATGGGGGTTGGTTACTATGTCAATATAATCCCAGGACCATAATTGAAGATTCTAATCCTGGGTGAGATTTAGTCCTCACAGTTTTGATGCTGAATTGTTTGAATGTTTCCTTAGATATCATAAATGTTTCACTTTTTCTCTTTATAACCAAGAATTTGTAAGTTCTTAATGTTAAGATGCTAAATACTCAACAATTGAATTATAGCTTTATATCAAAGTGGTTCTTATCTATTATCTGCAAGGCATGATCTTTGTTCTAGTTCCTGTCTCCATGACTTTATAAGCTATATAATCTTTAAGCTTCACATATATCTATATTTAAAATGGAAATGACAACAAATATGGTTCTAAGTGCTTTGAGAAGTAGAATAATATGCCTCACCAATCATTGCTAAGTAACGGTCATTTTTACTGTAATTGATGGAACCAGCCTGCCTGGCAAGGATGGGTATATTCTAAAGAGATGTACAAAAAAATTTAGAAAAGACTGAAGCCCTGGGGGCAGCCAGAGAAGGAACTCGTCTCCTTGAGAGAGATTTCCAGCTTCTGGGAAGACCTTCCCAGAGACTGGAGTTGATTCAGTAGTAGGCAGGGACCATACCTTGGCTAGGCTCTCTAGCTGTGCATGCATCTTGTGTTCTATCTACACCATACCCTCCCTCATGTGAGGACTCCAGTGATGAACTTGGGTAGTGGTCCATGAGTCGAATTGTCCCTTTTCCTAATGTAGATGCATTGAATAAATCTTCTTACTCTGCTTCACTGTTAACTTGGCTCTTTTAATTGGCCAAGCAAGGTGACTTGGTTTGCTGGGGCATGGACTATGAAACGCGCGCGCGCGCGCGCACACACACACACACACACACACACGCGCGCGCGCGCACACACATCCAAGCCTGATAACATTAAGCCGTCAGTCCTTTGTTCTCCTTTGGAGAGTCTCTGAGACTCTACGGCCTGAGTTACTGGTATTGCTTTTGTACTTGGGAAGGTGGCATCCTAGGAAACTAGCTTATCACTGTAACAGTTATGTCTTTTCATCTGGTTCCTGCTCCTTATTTCTAGGAATTCTTCCATTCCTCCACTCTTCTACTAATAATTCCCTTATCTAAAGAGAACAACTATCATTGTACTTTATCTTGTTTTGTTTTTTCCTGGTAGCAGCTGTGAACATTTTATTTATCTGTCTTATTCACTTCACCTGACAGTGTCAGGTGGCCATTTATGTCCCCCAAATGCACTTTAAAGGAAGATTTTTAGGTGTTATTTTAGCTAAATTAATCTTAAATTTCATAATTATTGCATTTAATTTGGAATTAAGGGAATCATAGCATTGTTCTAATTAATTTAGGCACATTTATTGTGCTCTTCTAATTATTAGCAAGAGAACATATTTCCTTTTCCACAGAAAACAGTTACCTATATATTTTTATTATTAAGCTCTGTAATATTAAATAGGTTGTTTTGTCAGTTTTTCTTACTAATGAAAGTGTGCTTTCAAAAATATTGACAAATGAACAAACAAGTATTGGTTAATAACATGTTGCCTTTGAGTTAAATGGAGATACAAAAGAATTAAACACAGCCCACACATTCTAAACCACAGGACAGAACCAATTTCTAGAACAGTTAAAGAAAAGAAACAACTTGTTCAACAAGGAACGTTACTCTGATGTTTTTATTCAAAGTTATAAAAGTCACATATGGTGGCCACGTCATCTTGCACTGGACCTGGAGACTGGATTGGTCTCCATGGAATGCCATCTACCACTGAAGTTGTTTCTTTGTCAAAAGATGCTGATGAAGAAATTTGCTTAAGGAGTGTACATTGACAATTACCAGAATAACGGAGCTGAACTTTATACGTATGTGGACAATATAGGGGAACTGGAATTAAAAATTAAAGTCCTTAAGGGTGGAACGATGTGTAAGCAATTAAGAGCACTATTTCCTCTTGTGGAGGACCTGGGTTGAGTTCCAGCACCACCATGGCATCTGACTGATGTGTCCTTAAAGTTCAGGAGATGTGATGCCCTCTTCTTGCCGCTGTGGGCACCAGGTACATGTGGTACACAGACATACATGCAGGGAGAGCACACATACACATGAAAAACAAGTAAATAAAATGTTTTAAAATATTAAGGTGCCTAAGGAATTCTGTGAACTGCTCTTCTTGCAGTAGATGAAGATACCAAGTAAATTATCCAATGTATGTTTGACTCTCATCCCATCTATAACGTGTGTGTGTTATCTGAAAGTCAGATTGATAAAGGGATTAAATACATTTCTGTAGATCCTGGTGCTCAGAACATCATAGGGATGTGCTGTTTGAGAAGATGGCTCGGAGGGAACATCACTGACTTGGGGTTATTTGTGCATTGACTCATGTTCTAGGTCTATTCTCTGACACTCGGCTGATTAGGGCTGCTTAAAGGTAGTTAAGATGAATGTGTTTTTAGGGTTCTGCCAAGGATTTTTTTCTCATTTTATTTATGTGTAGCTTAATTTAAAAAAGAAACTTTAATATTTTTCTACCACCGTTCCTCAGAATTATCCAATCACTGGCTCTTGATTTTATTATGTCAGAATAACCGGTTTTTAAGATTACTATTCGAGTTGCTGGTTTGAATTTCATAAAGATAAAAAAAATTGGCTTAAGGGTAGGATGAAATTTCCAATAATTTATGAGATAGTTTTAAACATACTCCTGCCTTTTTTTAAAATTACGTATTTATGTGAAGCAGCATTCTTGGTATTGATAATTATACAATCAGAATATTGACCTACTATGAATAATGCTGAAGATGTTCTATGTCCTGAAATACCTAATCTTCAAACAAGATTTAATTCTTTATACAAAAATAAATATAAAAATTAATTTCATTACTATGCAATTTTTTCTTCTTTAATAAATGGTGAAGGTATTCATTCATGTACCAAAGAATGTTGCCTGCATGTATGTCTGTGCACTGCATAAATGCAGTGCCCAAAGAGGCCAGAAGAGGGCATCAGATCCACTAGGACCAGAATTACAGACCTTGTAGGTGCTGGGATCTGAACCCAGGTCCTCTGGAAGGGCAGCAAGCACTCATAACCACTGAGCCATCTCTCCAGCCCTATGCCACGGACTTTAGAAATCATACATATGCAGGGCTTTCTGAGCCTACTGTGCATCATAAGAATCCAGTAACTAGTAGCTATTGCTGCTTTTATCTCCTTGCTTAATGTATATTGCCTTGAATGGATGCCCATGAATGATGTCTAGGAGTTCAGCCACTACCGTCTCAGGAATGGGTTGACCTTGAAATTGGTGAATTAAGGTAAAAATTCCCTCATTGCATAGGTCTTTTACAAACTGGTACTCAAAATGAAGTTCTTCGTTTAATGTCCTATTCTTTTTCTTAGAAAGACCTACAGAATTTAAGTTTTAGTGTCTGCAAACGCTAGGTTCTACTGCCCCAAGGTTACCGTGCTTTTGGTAAACTAAAGGTTTTCAGGAGTAGTTAGCATTAAGTTTAGAAACACAGACATGTCATCTAGCAAACATATTATAGAAATGTTCACATTAAGTTGTATTTTAGGCCCAAATCTCCTGAAGTCCATTGTATGAATTCAAAATTATGTTGCTTTTAAATGTGGCATAATGAACAAAGGAGTGAGGTAGCAGTCAAACTCAGAGAGCTGGAATCTGTGGTGTAGAGTAAGGGAAGTTTTAGCAGAACAGGGAGAAAGTTCACTGGTGAAACTTACTCAAAATTAATAACAGTCTTCTGTAAATTGGAGTGTGTCAAAAGCATATCGAGGCATAGATCTTCCAACAAATGAAAATTAAACTTCCATTACTCACACATGCAATAATTGAAGCTGAGAAAATGACATATTTGAAATCAATAAAACTAACTCTAGACTTTAAAAGTAAGCTGTAGTCTACAAAATTGTGTTTGAATTTAAAATGGCCAGCTTCAAAATCCAGAAAAAAAACAATTTGAAATCTTCCTTCTGACATCAGCTGGTGAGCTTAGATAAAAGGATAAAAATACTGGAAGTAAGTTGTAATTTACACAAGTTCATCTTGTTCTTTTAAAAATTATTGATGAATTTTTGCATTACATTTACATGCCTGAATGATACTATGTACAACAGGGCAGAAACATACCTTTGATGTCTAAAAGCAAGGGACTTCCAAGTGTATGCCCTCTTCTTTAAAGTTTGACACTCTCTCAAAATAAAGAAATATATTAAAAATGATTCCTCTGAAACATTTTATCTTAATCTTAGAACTTTTAGGAAGCCAGATGTTACGGAAATCGAATCACTTAGTTAACAACAGAGGTTTATCATTATTTGTCAAGTATGTACCTTAACACTGGGGAGGAAACAGCATTCCCCATACACAGACAAGTGTCTGAGCACCAGGGCTGAGAGACCCCAGGCTTGTTGGTGTCTCTGGGACCAGCTTGAATGTTGTACATTGCATCATTATGTTAACATTCCTTCTAACCGTGTTTTCAGCAGGTTGTGGAACTGATATTCCAGTTCTACCCATTTCTGTGTTCTCCTTCCTTACAGATACTTCTAGGAGAGAATTTAGAGTTTTCTCCAAATGGTCGAACACATAAGTGATCATAGATGTGGTAATCAGTTCAGAGGCAGGATCACTTGATTGGGACACTCCACTTCACTGTAATGGCCCGATATGAAATGCTATTTGAAATGCTTACTCCTTCATAGTTCTTTTCTACACCACAAAAATTGTTCATAACAAGAACAAGCTTAGATTTGAAAAAAAAAAAAAGAAGAAAGAAAAAGCTGAGATGGTGCAGACAGCTTAATGGGGCTGCCACTGTCTCGATAACCAGTGTTTCGAAGCATCACACATCAGCTGAAGGCTAGTGTATTCGGATCGTATTGAACAGTGTCTAACGCTGCACTTTGTGAGTCAGGATGGACAGTCCTCATAAGAATGAAAGCCCTTTGACCTTTACAGGTGGGTGAGAAAGCACCATGGTAATACAACAGAGTATTCCATGTGTGGAATTTGGATCCCAAGATGAAAATCAAGGTTGCATTTTTTTTTATTTATCCTAAGAACAGAAATTCCAAAATGAGTGGCTGAAATATTCTCAATACTATTTTCAGACTATGTCTGGTGCTTAAGTAGAAGTTAAGGGAAATTAACTTATTTCTCACTATTTTGGCATCTAACTACCAAATTCTTCCTGACAAAGTATAGCTGACTTGGGGCTTAATATCTAACCATTGATAAGGTCTAACTGAATGAGCAATTCATTAGTCTAATTTTACCACTTGTTTAAAGACATTCAGGGAGGAAGTATTGTCATTGAAAGAAAAATGCTGTAAATGCTAATTCTTTCTGATTTCCTTTCTCTTTCTCTCTCTCTCAGTGTGTGTATGTGTGTGTGTGTCCCTTCTCTAGACATTTTTAGAACATTTTTCCTGTGAGCTAAAAGCCATATCTCCACAGACATTTTTTTGCAAGTGAAATTGCTTTTCATTTGACAAAAACTAAACCTGTGATTCATCGAAGTTTAGAGCACTCAAGGCCAAGGAGTACATCTCACTTGCTTTGACTGACATTTTTTCAGCTAAATCAGACCTGCATGATTCAGCTACACTAAGATTCATATGCCAAAAAGAGGAGATATTTGGGGGTGGTGTAAAAGAGCATCAAAGGAAATTATCTTGGAAATTGTGACTAGTGACGAAGGTAAAAATCAACCAAAGTCAATAGGCATTTTAAATTGGTATTTGATCTAGGAGACATCTTCTTGCCACAGTTTTATTAAGAAAACTGGCAAAGAGCATTAGAGGGACTTTTCTGTGCTATGAAAAAATTAAAGTAAGGAACAAGGAAAACATGATTTTTTTAAAAATATCCCTCAGCTCAGACATTAGATGTTGTCGAGTAGTCACTGTGTTTGTAGGAAAGTGGAGAAAAATCTATTACCTAAACTATTTCCTGTTGTTTTTACTATTAGCAACTTAGATGTCCTCACTGAATTTACTCATTGTTAGCTTTATGTCCCATGTCCAGAGGAGATCTTCCTGTGTCATGCACTTTCCTCTCTACTTATAGTACAGAAGCAACTCAAGGAAACTGCCTTGGGAATATTGGGCATTAGACAGGTAAAATGGGAGTGATGGAGGCAGCCCATTGACGGAGCACTCAGCAGGGTGATGGGGGAGTCCCTGGGTCTGGGCCCAACACTACCAAAAATGGGGTGAGATGTGCCAGAAACAACCAGTCATGCACTTTGCTTAAGTTTATTTTGTTCTCTCTCATTGTAGACAGACATAAGCAAGCCTTGACTAATTTTATTCAGGGCTGGTTGTGCAACATATGAGGAAATGTAAATGCGGAGTTTACCATTAAAATGTATTAATATTTTTTGCCCAGAATGTATAAGGCCCTAGTTTCCTGTGTTTCTGCAGTCCCCACAATCACAAAACAAATATAAAAACAAAAAAACCCAACACTTAAAAATTTCAAAGCCTCCATCCAAGCTTTGGGGCACCTCCTAAAACCAAGGCCCTACATGACCATATGTCTCATGCCCCTGGGTCAGCCCAGGTTTTATCATTACATTGCTGTAGGCGGTGAATTCTAGATTTGATTAAGGAAAATATTTTTGTGGTGGTATTGTGTTCCCCAAAATATTGTGTATGCTAATAAACTTATCTGGGATCAGAGAACAGGACAGCCACAATATTAAACATAGAGGTTAGGCAGTGGTAGCATACGCCTTTAATCCTAGCATTCTAGAGACAGAAATCCCTCTAGATCTCTGTGAGTTCAAGACCACGTTGGAAACGGCCAGGCACAGTGATACACACCTTTAATCCCAGAAAGCCACACCTTTAATCCCAGGGAGTGGTGGTAGAAAGCAGAAAGGTATATAAAGCGTGAGGACCAGAAACTAGAGGCCTTTGCCCTGGAGAGGCATTGGCTCAGGAGAAGCATGTGGCTGGTTAAGGTTTCAGGCTTCTAGCAGCAGTTCAGCTGAGACCCATTCTGGATGAGGGCTCGGGGCATCCAGTCTGAGGAAACAAGACCAGCTGAGGATTCAGCGAGGTGAGATAGCTGTGGCTTGTTCTGTCTCTCTGACCTTCCAGTGTTCACCCCAATAACTGGCCTCAGGTTTGATTTTATTAATAAGACCTTCTAAGATTCATGCTACATATTTTCTTAAAGATAACCTAAATATTTTAATTTATGAATCCTTAATAGTAACACCCAAATTTTTTACCTAAACTTTGTATAAGTAACTTGGGGCTTTAAAAATCACTAAATTCTCTTGTCTCCATGTGTCTGGCTTCTGGTAGCGATGGGTAGGATTCTCTGAAGATTAATTTTGCTATTTTTCATTACATGCATTTGCCTGTGTGGGTGTGTGGGAGTGTGAAAGTGTGTGCAAGTGCCTGCAGAGGCAATAAGAGGGTGTTGGATCTCCTGGGGCTGGAATTAAGGTGGTTGTGAGCCACCAGGTGTAGGTATTGGGAACTGAACCCCAGTTCTCTGCATGAGCAGTAGGTATTCTTAACCACTGAGCCACCTCCTATCCCACCATATGTTGGATTAAGTTTGCACTTTATTATTTTAGGTTTAGATTTGGCATCCTTACCTTAAACCTGTTGTACAAAACCCTACTCCCCATTTCCTGTTCCTAACTCATGAGTCATCAGACTGCACAAAGCTGAAAGCTGCTTCTCATACCTCAAACCAGCATCCTCTTGGAATCCCCAACTCCCACCCCAGTCTCAGGTTTGCAGATAAGATGACTGTAGGTGATAGCCAAGTATGCACAAACTTTTAAATAGAGTAATGAACACTAGACATTATTTAGTGCAAAATACTCTAAAGCAGTTTCCTTTAAAGGTCCAAGTAATAGCAAAAATAACCCTATTAGATTCTTGGCCACCTGAACTAAAAGAGTCATCTTTGGGTAGAAGACTGTTCACATTTCATGGTTGAATGTATTTCTATGTAAGCCAGTACTGAATTCCTCTCCAGCATGTATTTCAGCTTTAATCTAGCCAGACAGTAAGATGCTGTGTGGTTGATTAAATGTTTTTCTTCAACTGTTGAATGGTCACTATAATTAGTATAGCAATGACCCCACCACTAATGGAAGACCTTTCCATGATTCCTGTATGCCCCCATGTCACTGATAGCTCTTCTTTCTAGTACTTTATACAGTAATGTTTGAAGCAACCATTCATGAAAAGTCTCCCTAGCCCCATCACATGGGCATCAGTTGAACAATGGTGGCTTTATATACTGTTGACGAATAGTCATAAGGCATCAACTGAGGAATGAATAACCTTGAGATTTTCGAATGATCAGCTATTTTAATTTTTAACTTTATACTTTAGTATTAATAATCAATCCTGCTTTGACTATCACAAATTCCCATTTTGAACATGGAGTAATGGCATTATGTCTAGTGCAGTTCTGAGTGCATACTTACGAAATCTTTGCCTCCCAATGTTTCCTCCTCAAACACAGACCCTAAGCTTGCTGGCATATGAATCTGAATAATTTAGTTGTTTAAATGCTGAATCAGCTTTTTGATACTTGGCTGGATTTTCATAAACTCATATTATTCTTTTATTGTTTTCACAGAAAGCCCCTAAATAAAATAGCATTCATTTCTTAAATATAATTTGTTGTACCAGAGTATTCTATTACAAATAGATTATTTTGACTTGAGGAAACAATATTTTCTCTTCAATAAGAAATGTTTACACAGTAACTACCTTTTTATGATGTTGCTTATTCTTTTCAGCTGGATCTTTTTAAGGTTTTATAGCCTTCCAGTTATAGTCCAATGTAACAAAATAAATGCATGCCCTGCAACATAATATGAAAAGTTATAATGTTTGAAATTAAAAAGACAAGTGTACAACATATACTTCAAAGTATATGGGAAATCAGAAGATGTCTGTGCAATAATTTGCTTAAAGTAAAGTGTTGGGATAGAAGGAAAAAAGCCAAATGGTTTCATGGAAGGAACTGAAGTGTGCCGGAGATTTCTTCAAAAGTTGCGTGCTTTCCTGCTGAAACAGCCAATTCAAATGTAATTTAGTCGGTTACCAAGTTAATCATAATTGTAAGCACCAGATGATGTATCTTGAAAATAACTGGGATGGGTCAAGGGTAGCAAGTAAATTCAGTACCAAAAGTCAGTTTGTCTGCAAAGTAGACCTTGCCTGAGATATAAAGCCTTTGTAGGTCTTCCTGATGTAGTACATTTGTGGGTGGGTATCATATGTCTTTCCCCAGCTGTCATATGGCTTCAAGAAACATGGGAATAAGAATTCAGAATGATGCCCAATGGCTAAGTGATCGTATATTTTTGTTAGATCAGAAATGACATCAATCCAGGTGTGATGGTACATATCTTTAATACTACTACTTGGGAAGAAAAGAAGGATTGTGACAAGTTCTAGGCCAGCCTAGGCTACATGGTGAGTTTGACACCAACCTGCACTCCATGAAGACACCTTGTCTTGAAGAAAACAAAATAAGGCTTCCAAGTCTTTCGGCAGTCCTGTGTTAAAAGGTGGGGTGTGGATGCCTTCCTGTTGAATCTGGATAGGGTCTATGACTGACTTATAGAATGAGGAAGTGGAGCTTGCCCGTGTGTAGGTTATAGTTTGAGACACTGACAGCTCCCTCCCCTTTTCCTCTTCAAGTATTTACTCTTGAAACCCTCTGTCATGTCATAAGAAAATCCATATATTCCAGTGTAAGAAGAAATCCATGTAAAAAGAAGCAAGACGCTGCTGACAGTAGTGGACTAACTGACTGACAGCCAGCACTAGCTTACCAGGTATATGACTGAGTAATTCATCACAGAAGAGATCTTCAGAGATGAGCCTACCTTCTCCCAGCCCTGCCCAAATTACAGGTTCAATTGTAACAGAGAAATTGAAGCAGTGGCTAGCATCATAAGAATTACAGGGACAAAAGGAGCCATGATAGGGGGAAAATAGAGGATCTGAGTGCATCTGTAGCCTTCATCTCTATTTTAGATACTCTTTCTGTAGCTCTAGGGATAGTACATGGAATAATATGTCTTTTCACATAGACAGGGTAAATATGGCATGCTTGGTCATTTAAATGGCTACAGTACACCTTACAAGTGAATGCGAGTCAGGCTTGCCCCATCGGGTACAGTGCCCATCCCATCGTCGGGAGACAAATGCATCCAAACCGGAGTGAGTACATGGCTAGGTAGAAAGAATAATTAGTATACAGTTGTGTTGGCCTAGGTAGAGCAACTCCTCTAAGTAGAGGCTCCTTTCATCTAGTTGCATCTTCCCAGAGCTGTAAAAGGCCATTTGATCATGCTCTTCAATCATCCTCTTAATCCTCTCAAAGGGATTCCAGAGTCTACTAACATTCAGTCTCCTTAGCCTGGCATTTAAATGCCTGTCAGACACCCATCACCATTCTTATCCTTTTCTCCCTGTGCAACTCCAGGCCTAGGCCCTGTTCTCACCCACTTGACTCTGACTGTGCCTTTGTGCTGTGCTCTTACTAATCTCATAGTGGTAAGTGGTTTTTTTGTTGTTTTTTTTTCCCCCTTATTTATTTTTTTCATTCTCCTGAAAACTACTTAGTATCAAAGATAGAGTTCAAATCTTTTGTGGAATCATTCCTGAGCATTGCAGCTGGTTTTGATTTCTGCATTTCCCTTGCTCCTCCATTTTACTCACAAAACACCACTGTCTTCATTTTACCTTCCTTCTGAAAGGCTGGTTAGAGGTCTCTCATGTCTCTGCACTTGTCTATGTGGTCTCCTCGGTGTGTTAGTTGGGTGCAGTGAATGCTTAATAATTTGTTTGTTGATCATGAGCTCACTCTTAATGAGGATGTCAGGGGACATCTACATTCTAGACAGGATCCATTTCTCTGACAACTGGAGAGAAATGACTGTTTAGAGGCTTTGTTCTTTGTCTGCTCATAAACACTTACGTCAGAATGGCCCATGGAACCTCTTACCTACACACCAAAGAAAAACAAAAGATGGGCAAACAAACAGAACTAAGAGCTACTCAAGAACTCTCAGGAATAGGTGTGTTTGCTTTCTTCAGGGGTGAATGAAAACACTCTCAATATATGAGAAAAATGGTGTATTTCAGTATTATAGTCAGTTCCTAATTAAGAGAATTTTTGGAAATTTACAAATAACTTAGCTGTACTTGGGATTTTATTAAAATGAGGCTTGACTAGAAAGGCATTTTCACCCTTATTGTTCTTTTTTTCTATGCCCTGCCTCCTAGCCATGCCCGTACTCAGCTTTCAGCTCTTAAACATGCCCCGGTCTTTGCTCTTTCTCTGTCTGGTCCCACTGCTCAATGCTCCTTCTCTAGACTTGACTTGCCTTGCCTTCCCTCCCCTGTCCCTCTCTCAGCCCTGTCCTTCCCACCCCCCACCCCACCCCACCCTGTTCCCTAGGATGGTACCGCCCTCTTCTCCCCAGAATTTTTCTTATATTTTCGTCTCTGGAAGTAGCCTATGGCTACTGTGTATCAGTGGCTCTCACATCTTAATATATATCAGGAGCCCCAGGGAAATACTTTTAAAATGAAGATTTTGAGGCACAGCCTTTTCTAAAATTTTAACCCAGTTACCCTCAGTCTGGTTTTGAATTGTGTAGAAGAAGCATCCCTGCCAAGTCTGATGGAGCCCTCCCTTCACTGAGAACTAATACCAAAGGTGAGAACATAATCTCCAATGAACATCACAGAAGTGGCAAGAGTTGGGAAGAAAGAATGCAATATATGGAGTGGGTGAGACCCAGATGCTCCGATCTAAGCCACTCAGCTATGTAGCTGCCTTTGCCCTCTGGATAACCTGTGTGCGCATCACATCAGGGACAAGCCCCTTCCAAAGGAGCACAGCAGCCAGAGCGGGAATACTGATAAATAAAACCAGTGTCTGCAGTTGGACTTTCTGTTGGGACTGCCAGCTCCCCTATAATGACACAGAGACTTCTTACTAATTATGAAAGCTTGGCCTCCACTTAGGCTTTTTCCTAACTAGCTCATATACCTTAAATTAACCCATTTATATTAATCTACATTCTGCCACGTGGCTCCTTACCTCTTCTCAATAATGTATGTTTGACTTCCTATGTGTCTTGCTGGTGAATCCCGCCTCTCTTCTTCCCAGAGTTCCTCTCTCTGCCTGGCACTCCCTCCTAACCTCTCCTACCTAGCTATTATTGGCAGATCAGCTCTTTATTAAACCAATCAGGTGCCTTAGGTAGGCATGGTTAAAAAGCAACATATCTTTACACAGTTTGCTCAAAATATCCCGCAACAAATGTCAGCACCTTAGAACAGTACATCTCGTACAGCTTCCTGGTAAGAATCATTAGTGATGAAAGTATGGGGTCAGTTTTCTCCCCTCTCAACACGTCTGATCTTTAAGACAGTACTTTGAAGGCTTTGGGCGACTCTTGATGCATAACTGATGTTGCTGCAAAATTTACCACGGTGTGTGGAATGAGCGCAAGAAGCAGTGTGCACACATGCCTGTTTGTCAGAGCAGTGGGAGAGCGTTCGACAGGGGGATTGCTCTACTGTTTCATTTGAGCTCTTAAATAATAATCATTGGGGGAGTCATCATGACATCATTGGCTCTTTTTAACTGTATATGTGTTTCATTTTTTAATTGTTTTTCATACATTTTAATCATATTCTTTCCCTTCCCTCCTCCCAGATATTCCCCACCTTGCTACCCACCCAACTTCAAGTTATTTCTCCCAAAACAAACAAATACCCTGTAAAGCCAGAACACAAGTCAAAACAAACAAAAATGAATAAGAAAAAAATACTACACAAAATAAAAGCCAACCATAACAACATCACCCATGTATCCTGTTTGTGTTGGCCAGCTAGCTCTTCCTGGGCATGGAGTCTGCCCTGGAGTGTGGTTGCTATAAACTCAAAGATGCTCCATTGGAGGAAACTGATTTTCCTTTCCCAGCAGGTATCAATGCAAATAGCTTCTTGGGTAGGTGTGGTACTTTGTGTCCATTTCTTCTCTGTGTTGGGTATTTTTTCTGGTTTAATCTTGTGTAAGTCTTCTGTATGCTCTCAGTCTCTGAGTTCATATGCACACCATTCCTGTTGTGTCTAGAAGACACTGTTTCCTTGGAGTCATCCACTACCTGTGGCTCTTACAGTCTTTCCAACTCATCTTTCTCGAAGATCCCTGAGCCTAGAGAGGAAGGATTTGATAAAGACATCCCATTTAGGACTGAGTGGCTCCAAAGTCTGTCACTCTCTACACATTTTCTAGTTGTGGGGCTCTGTGTAATTACCATCTAATGCAAGAAGAAGCGTCTCTGTTGAGGGCTGAGCTCTGCTCTGCCCGTGGGTACAGTGGTATGTCATTAGGACTCATTTATTGCTGTGTTTCCTTTAGTAGAATAATCGTAGGTTTCTCCGAAGGCCTGTGACCTGCTAATCTAAGGTTCTTGACCCATTTAACAATGCCAAGTATGGATTCCATGTCATGTAGTGGGCCTTAAATCCAATTATTAAAAAGTACTTGGTTACTCCCATAACATCTGTGCCACCATTGGAACAGTATATCTTGTAGGCAGGTCTCTTTTGTAGGCTGCAGGATTTGTAGACAAGTGAAATTGATGATTACTTATTTTTTCACCATTAGTGTATAAAGTACCTTCCAGCACCATGAATGCTAATCAGTGGGGGTGAAATTTCTAGTTGGGCACTAGCTTGATTTCTTCATGTCCAATGACATAAATAAATGGTGTCTTCAGCAATAGCACTGAAGGTTGGCATAATCTATGATTGGTGTTGGGGGAGGTATTTTATGGAGCACTTTAGCTATCAACTCACCGAGATGTAACCCATTTCTGTCACTAGAGGTTTTACTTGGTGGCATGTTTACTCATTGGTGCATTGTCTCCCCCTTTACATGGTGGCTTTATTGAAACTGTGTACACACACACACACACACACACACACACACACACACACATATATATATATATACATACATACAGTAGCAGTTTCTACAGTAGTAGATTTCCATATAGCTTTTCAAAAGGTCTTCAGTGTTAATTAGTTGTTCCTTCCCTTATTCCATCCTTCACTTTATGTTCTCCCCCCCCCACCCCATATTGAATCCTTCTGGTTTAAAACATGATGGAGAAATGAGATTCAGATGTGAATCTACCAGGCTAAGGTTGACACAGGCAGCAGTGACGGTCTCACATAGGGACGTATGAGAACCAGCACTCTGACATCACATTCTATTTCACATAGATACATGTTCTTACAGCCATAGTAGAGAAAGTTCAAACATCTGAGTTGCCATACTGAACAATACTGAATCTAAAGATTATTGGAAAGACTATCAACTCAAGTAAAGGACCATCTGATCAAGTTGAAATCCTTGTCAGAACTAATAAATATGAACATTGATTAGCACAATATGCTGAAAATTTCACAGATGAAATGTACGAAGACCTGTAACTTGTATTGAACTAATTCTTAAAAGGTGGACTGGTAAATGGACAGATGAGTTGGTTTGATCTGTGACAGAGTTGTGATAAAGCAAATATAGCAAGAATAAACATTGACTTGCGATAAGTGTGCAGTGGGTTAACCCAGTTTTAACTTTACTGAATGTTTGAACATTTTCATACTGAAATGTTAGAAAAATTATTAGAAAAATGGAGCAATCTTTTTTCTCAATTGGAAAGGCAATCACCTTTTGGACACTCCCATGGTATTTATATTCCAACATATCTTCTAAATTCCTCTTCTTCCACACACTGACGATGTCATCTTGGCCAAGTTAATTTAAATTACTAAGCCCACATATTTTGTCATCTACAAAAGGAATGTAACAACACCAAATTATGTAGATATAAGAAATAACTAGTATAGGGGCTGGAGAGGTGGGTCAGAGGATAAGAACACTTGCAGCCCTGGCGGAGGACCCTGGTTCAGTTCCTATATCCCACATCAGGCAGCTCACAACTGCCTGTAACTCTAGTTCTCACACCCTCTTCTGGTTTCCAAGGCACCCATGTGCATAGGGTGCACATAAATACACTCATGTCCACACACATTGGCACAAAATCAAATAATAAAGTAATTTTTAAAAAGGAACTAATTAGTATGGATGTAAGAAGTAAATGAGATAATGTGAGGTGTTTGACTTGCAGTAAACTAAAATGTGCAAGTCGTCTCTTTAAATTAAAATCAGTGTTTATGTTTAATAGTAACCAGAGAAATAAAATTCATCTTTACTTCATTTAAAATCTTCCAAATTAAAACTATTAATTTTAGTATGAGAAATTGTAAAAATTCAATTGTTTTATCAAGAGATGAAAAGTTCTTGCCAAGCAATAGAGCATTTTATGTGGTATATCTTCAAGTTCAATAATAACTATTACTAATTGGCATAAATTCCATGATGTTTGTACATCTCAGGAGCAGCTTTAACAAATGTAAATCTTGACTCTAGTCTACTGCAAGAAAGGAAACATTCAACATGGAATTCCTGCTGAACATTCTGTTTTCATTCAACAAAAATAGCCCTTTGCTAGATGCTGTGGGAAAGAAAATGGAGCCTGTGGCTCCCTCACCCACGAAAGATTTACAATGTGGTCAGAAAGAAATGTCCCACTCTCAGGACAAAGAGAACAATGTGTGGTTTAAAAAAAAAAGAAAGAAACAAAGAAGTAGACGACTAAGAATCAAATGAATAATGCGGATAATATGAACTGAAAACTCGGAAGTGGGAAACTTGTGCTTTTGAAATGAAATCTGTGGGATCCTGTGCTCTTTAAGGGCTTCAGACATGAGAAAAACTTATTGAGAACATGTGGACTGGGGAGAAGACAAAACCCAAAGAGCAGTGTTTGGGGCAGAATTTCCTTGTGAATCATGAACACAAACGAGGAATGAGAACAGCATTTAGCAATAATCAGCTAAGAATGATAGCTGGGTGTTAGAACCGTTCTCATTCCCAGTTTCATTCAGATCCGGTTACTTTAAGACATTCGGATGGGAGCTGAAAATGAATATGAATATGATCAGCTCCAACTTCAGGGAGCTGCAATCATAAGTAACAACACGTATTGTGATTTCTTTTATTGTTTTATTAAAAAATAAAACTTGGGAGTTAAATATTAGGGAACAAACCTGAGAGATCGACAGAGTGATGGAGAAACAATTACCTCACCCTCTTCTCCACTTTCCCAGATGGAAAGGCCCCTGATTGTTCCCAAGCCCCTCCTTCTTCCTCTTTGTGTTTCTCTATCTTCATCTGAGTCAGCCAGAAAACTCTATGGTTTATTCCAGCCAGGTGAATGTAGACTCCACCCTCTGAATCAAGGTTTAACTCCATTGGCGATCTTGGAGCAACAATACAAACCAATCTCCCACAACAAATACTAACATGATCTCTATATTAGAGGCCAAGTGTGTACCTAGCTGAAGCTTACAGACTATCTGAAGAACTGCGGGGGAAATCACCGTTGTAGACAAATAGCATTGGTAGTTGCCGTAAAGAAACACTAGGTAAGGTGCCAGATGATGTGGGCAGACAGACTCCTCTTGTAGTTGATGTGTAAGACAGACTAAGTGTGCAAGCAGGACCACTGAGTTGTTCTGTAAAGAGGACTGAATCAAATGTGGACTGAGGTGCAGCGATAGAGGAGGAAACACAGAAATCAAGGTACATACATCAAGCATGAGTAGTAGCCAGTGTGGGTGTTTCCACTCTACCATAGCCATGATGATCTCTCCAGACCCTGGCTGAGAGGGATTGGACCATATGGTTCAGGTCTGGAGCTAGGTGTCTTCATCTTTCATCTGTTGGCATTACAAACTGGTAAAAGATCCTGAGAGGAATCAAATATTTTCAGTGAACGTTTTTGTTATTCATGTTTAATGTGAGGATAGGAATTGGAACAGGGAAAATCCAGAGGCAAAATGACCACAGGCAATGGAGGCCTAAACCAGGGCACTGGTGTCTCAGCAGGGTCTGGGGCATCTCTTGCATAGAATTCAATGTCAACAGGAAGAAAAAAGCAGACACTATGAAGTGTGGGACTGGAGGAGACCGGCATTGTTTAGAGTCCCCAGCATGTGGTAATTACAAGAAATGCAAGAACTGTAGAGGAAACAGCTTTATTCACGTCACTTCCGTCTTTCAGTTCTCCTCAGAAGTGTTTCCACCTGCATTCCGAGCCATCCATGCCACTGTGTGGGGCTTCTGCAGGCCACTGGGTGGGAGAGAC